>PVIH01031651.1:0-10546 GCA_004025045.1 Sigmodon hispidus | reverse complement strand
TTTATGCTGGAAATTAAAGCAATCTTCTTGACTATTAATTTGGCATTATATCACAAAGTTAAGGTATGAAAATCATGAGGTTTCAGAAATTGAACTGAATACTGTTTAGAAGAAATAACTAAAAATTTCAAAAACAATTAAAGATTAAATAGCCCAAGCACTGGTCAAGGAAATTCAGTAACAGCAGGAAACTTGCATAATATAGCACAAACCAGACATTGAAGGACTCAGAGATAGTTCTAAGTAGCATTTAAGACATGCTGAGATATGCCTCCGCTCTCAGCCCTGAGTTCTAACAGTTGCTGGAGAGAATATATCCTTGGTATACTTTGTAGCTTAAAAGCAATTCTGAGTAACTCTTCTAGAAAAACAGCAATGTTCTCTGCTGTAAAAGTTCAGCGATTCCACTTATCACTGTAATCTAAAAATGTTTATAGTGCATGTTTAAAAAGTAAAAGAACTATAAAGCAATAGTGGGAGAAATTAATTCTGTTCAAAGAGTTAATAAACTGGACTATTCCAAAAGTAAAATGCCACATTGAATGGATAAACATTAATACATTAACATATCTAAGTGTGTTAACTGAGTTGTGGAAGCACACAAACGGTACCATAGCATGTTTTTATTTTAAAGCATGCTAAATGTAGTTCATAAGGGTGCACTGAGGATGACTAGTGACATTGTAGGCACCATTTAAGTCTGGTGTGGTCTTGAGGATGACAGATAAGTTTAAAGTGAGATTGTAATTTTTTTGTAAAATAGTGCATACAATCATTTTACCAATTTAATAATACTCATTTTTCATACATGTAGAAATATGACTGGAGGGATGACTCAGTACTAGGACTTAAAAGAGTACTCTGCTCTTGCAGAGGACCCACACTTGGCTGCTAGTATCCACATCAGTTTGTTTACAACTGCCTTTAACATCTCCAGGGTGTCCAATGGATATATATGTAAATTAAGGATTGGAGGGATGGTTCCATGGATAAGAACACTTGTTGTGTAATTGTGATAAATTGGTTATTTCTGTTATTGTGATAAAACACCATGACCAGAGCAACTCACCAAAGAAATAGTTTGGGTTATGATTCCAGAGGGCTGTAAGTTTATTATGATGAGGAGACATGGTAGCAAGCAGCAGGCATAGCAACAGGAATAGGGAGCAGAAAATTCAGATCTTGAACCACAAGTTTGAATTAGAGAGTGAATTAGTAATCCAGCCAGGTCTTAATTTATAGCAGTTGAATTGTTTGGGATAAGAAATGAGGGTAGACAGCCAGTATTAGCCAAAGTTTCAACAAAATCATAAAGTTAAATATTAACTGAGAGTTTCAGCAAGTTATTCTGTAAGACCTTGTGGAATTGGGTGTATTTCAAGTCCTACTTTGAAACTATCTTGGTATAACATAAGATTTCCATTCACCAAAAGCCTCTGCTAAAAATATAGAAAGACTTTTAATGTGCCTTTCAGTGCCCCCAGTGTATGAACCTTGAGAAGTGAAAACAGTCTCCAAGTCTATGAAAATAACTGTAAAAACGTGAAGAACATTTGGGGCTTTTGAAATAAAAATATCAGGGTATTCTGATGCTACTGAAGAGTCTATTTATCAGGAAAAGCTGGCTTTGCTTAGGCCAGAGCTGCTTGAGTTTTCTCTAATGGAAAGTTCCGAGAGGTCATGAAAGTTCTGGGAAATCAACTCCTGAAGAATTCTCATGTTTCTGGGCTACCGAAGCTGCACTGAGGTAAGTTCATTAAATCCATCACTGTAATTTGGCAATTAGTTTCACACACTTTGATTTTAGAAATCTGGAAATATCTGAAGCTTCAAACCTTCCAAACCTATGAGGCTAAGTTTTCATGAACTATCATGTCTCATTACAGGTCTTACTTCTTGTAATGTTCTCATCATTGATCCAACAGGAAATAGACCTCTAGCACATGTTTTTGTAAACAGTTGACCCCTGAATGTATGAGATAGGAAAGCTCTACTCCTAGTTTGTTTGAATGAGAGAATGAGCACATTACACACTCAATGAACCTCTGAGGAGGAAACTGAGTCAAAGTTCATCACACTGCTTCACCTGTTCAACTTGTCTCAAATGATGTCATAAATCAAAGAATTTTAAATGCTAACTCCAAAAATACGCTTTTGAAGGTTCTTTAGTGTCTTGTGAAATTTTTGTATTCAAAATTTAACAGTCATTATGGAGTATAAAAGTAAACAATAAATGAAAATTTTAGTGTTAAAATCAACAAAAGAAGGAACCAAGTCCCACCATTAAGATGCTAAAAAGTCTAGATAATTTTGATTGCAGGACAGGAAAGTTATCATACACAGTAACCACAAAGATCATGGTGACATTTACCTGGCCATCAAGGGCTTTAAAGGGAGATTGTGAAGATAAAGAGTTAGAAAGAATTTTCTGCATTTCTATTCAAGGCTTTGTTATAAAAATCATCCGAAGTGCACTTAAGCAACACGATTCTTGAACATCACCAAGTAGGAATGTCATATAGAATGCATGTTGTTAGTAATTGAATTTCAACTAAGCAACAAATAATTGTTCTGGGTAAACAATAAATAATAGTGTTTCATCTGTTTACTTTCGTAACTTCAAAATATGTTTAGAATGGATCTCAACTACTAATTAGGATTCTATAAGATCGTTATTATCAGGTAAATTCTGATTCTTTTTTTTTTTATGAAAAGCTTCCTTAAAGTAATAAGAGATCGAAAGGAGATTAAGAAAAGAAGAAGTGAAACTATCTCTATTTGCAGATGATATGATTGTATACATAAGTGACCCACAAAATTCTTCCAAAGAACTGCTACGGCTGATAAACACTTTCAACAATGTAGCAGGATACAAGATTAACTCAAAGAAATCAGTAGCCCTTTTATACACTAAAGATAGAAGAGCTGAAAAAGAAATAAGGGAACATTACCCTCCATAATAGCTGCAAATAGTATTAAATACTTTGGAGTAACCATAACCAAAGAAGTAACAGATCTATTTGACAAAAATTTTAAATCACTGAAGAAAGAAATTGAAGAGGATATCAGAAAATGGAAAGCTCTCCCATGTTCCTGGATTGGTAGGATCAACATAGTAAAATGGCAATTCTACCAAAGGTAATCTACAGATTCAATGCACTGCCCATCAAAATCCCAACACAATATTTTTTGAACCTTGAAAGAACAATACTCAATTTCATTTGGAATAACAGGAAATCCAGGATTGCCAAAACAATTTTACTCAACAAAAGAACCTCTGGAGGCATCCCCATCCCTGAGTTCAAGTTATTCTATAGAGCTACAGTAATAAAACCAGCCTGGTACTGGTATAAAAACAGACTTGTGGATCAATGGAATAGAATTGAGGATCCAGACATTAACTCAAAAACCTATGAACACCTGATCTTTGACAAAGAGGCCCAAAATATTCAATGGAAAAAAGATAGTATATTTAACAAATGTTGTTGGCACAGCTGGATGGTAGTGTGTAGAAAAATGCAAACAGATCCAAGCCTGTCATACTGCACAAAACTTAAATCCAATTGGATCAAAGACCTCAACATAAACCCAGCCACTTTAAACTTGATAGAAAAGAAAGTGGGAAATACACTTCTACAAATTGGCACAGGCCACCACTTCTTAAATATAACACCAGTGGCACACACACTAAAATCAACAATCAATAAGTGGGATCTCCTGAAGCTGGGAAGCTTCTGCAAAGCCAAGGACACTGTCAATAGGACAAAACGCCAGCCTACAGAATGGGAAAAGATTTTCACCAACCCTACAAGTGATAGAGGACTGATCTCTAAGATATATAAAGAACTCAAGAATCTAGAGTCCAAAACGTTGAATAACCCTATCAAAAAATGGGGTTCAGATCTAAAAAGGGAATTCTCAGCAGAGGAACTACGAATAGCTGAAAGGCACCTGAAAAAGTGCTCATCATCTTTAGCCATCAGAGAAATGCAAATCAAAACAACTTTGAGATACCACCTGACACCTGTTAGATTGGCTAAGATAAAAGACATAGATGACAGCCTATGCTGGAGAGGATGTGGAGCAAGGAGAACACTCCTCCATTGTTGGTGGGAGTGTAACTTGTTCAGCCACTTTGGAATGTAATATGGCGGTTTCTCAGAAAACTGAGAATAAATCTCCCCAAGGACCCAGCAATACTACTTCTGGGTGTATACCCTAAAGATGTACAGTCACACTCCAAAGGCATTAGCTCAACTATGTTCATAGCAGCATTATTTGTAATAGCAAGAACCTGGAAACAACCTAGATGCTCCTCAACTGAAGAATGGATTAACAAACTGTGGTACATCTACACAATGGAATACTACTCAGCAGTAAGAAAAAAATGATATCCTAAAATTTGCAAGCAAATGGATGGATTTCGAGAATATTCTCCTGAGTGAGGTATCACAAACTCAGAAAGATAAGCAGGGGATGTACTCACTCTTTAGTGGACTCTAAACAAGCAAACAAACAAGAGCAAAGCATGTCTAAGCCGCAATCCACACTTTGGGATCAGAAACACCTTACACTGACTCCTTGGATCCCACTCCCCCTAGAAGAACACCTGTCTCAGTCTTGATGTTGGGGGGAGAAAAACTGAATTTGCCAGGAGTGGAGGCTGAACTAAGCAATATTGGGACCGTTTGACCTTGGGACTGCCTGCCCATGGTGGGAATGGGGACATGTGGAGAAGAGAGAATGACTTGATGTGGTGGGAGGGGGGAAGGGACCTTAAATAAGGATATACAAGGATAGAAAATGTGACTTCTTTATTTATAACAGTAAAAAAAAGAATAACTATATAACCACTTTATAGTTTGGAGATAGGCTCTTTCTTGAATACTTGTAAAAATAAAGTTTTAATAAACAGATTTTAGTATATAATAAAAAAATAGAAAAGCTTCAGAAAGCACAGAGTTCTAGAAACATTTTTTAAGGTTTTTTTTTTTTTACTCATTTTACATATTAATTCCAAATTGCCCTTTCATCTCTCTTTCTGCTCCCCTGCCCCTAGTCTGTCCCCTCAATCCACTCCCTATCACCTCTTCTGAAAAGGTAAGGCCTCCCATGGGAAGTCATTAAAGCCTATCCCATTCAATTGAGGCTGGTCCAAGCCCCTATCTTCTGAATCAAGGCTGTGCAAGGTGTCCCTTCATAAATAATGGGCTCCTTAAAAGCCAATTCATGTTCCAGGGATTAGATCCTGATTCTACTGCCAGTAGCTCTTTAAACAGGCCAAGCTAACACAACTGTCTTCCATATGCAGAGGGCCTAGTCAAATACCATGCAGGCTTTACAGATGTCAGTCTAAAGTTTGTGATTTATGAAAGTGTCACATCTGCAAACATTGAGAGTTCTGAGTCATTTTATATAAAATGAGAAAACATTTCTTCTCTTTTATTGAGGAATTACTTTAAAATAAAGAAGCTTTCTTTTTATTTTTTGAGTAAGAAGAGAAAAGTAGAAAGTAGACACCGAGTATGGTGTACCTAGAGTAAGGATCGGGTTGAGTCAGTTTAACTCTCATACATGTTCTTTCTTTTCTTCTGCTGTTTGTTACTGTGGATATACATGGAATATACTTGAATTCTGTGATGTTATGCTGCCCATAAAAATATCTGTGTGTATGAAAGGATATTAGAGACCTGCTTTAGAAATATCTGGGCTTAGGGTGAAAAGTATAGATGTGAAAGAAATGAGAATATCTATGAGTTATTAATCATTGAAGTCAAATATTGTATATTTTGCTTCTAGTATTCTCTGCTGGCATATGTTTAAAATTTCCTATAACAAAGAAGCAAGTGAATGTTAGGGGTTGGGTCATTCAGAAGTAGGGATATAGGAAGAATTCTTGTTTATGTAAATTCACTGTTTTATAAGCTATATAGTATAATATATGTAAAACAAATGTAATATATAATTTAATATCTGTGTATATATTAAATTTTTTTAATATAGAATATGAACAGAAGTACCCTGCATGGAGAGATAATGCTACTCTCAGTTCCAATCATGAGATACCTCCCTGTGAAGTGGCAACTCAAACAACATGGGCTTTTGTTTCTATTCCCACTGTTACTAAAATTTAAGGCTTGTTGAATACACCGCTCACTTTAGATGCACAAAGAAATCTACCTTGAACCGAGTATGTCTCTCTTCATCTGGTTAGTTTTTATAGCATGAGAAGTTGCTATCTAGGCTGCTGGAGTTGAAACTGTATTAATGGGCTAATCCAGCACTGGACCCCAGACACTATAATATCCATCTGTCTGGCAAGACCTATTTACTGGTGCACAGTGCCATCATGATATAGCCAGAAGTTTTCTGCCCTGTCTGGGCCTGAAGTCCACACAAATCTCTCCCTTCCATTGTTCCAAAGCAACTTATAAAATAATTATTCAGAGGCTCATATTAATTATAAACTGTTTGGCCTATGGCTTAGGCTCATTACTAACTAGCTCCTATAACTTACCTCAACCCATTTCTGTTAATCTACATATTGCCACATACTCCATGGTTTTTCCCTGTGTTCCATTACATTTTGCTTCCTGGGTAGCACCTTGCAGCATCTTCCTGCACTCTACCTTTCATCAATGGTAATAAACCATATTCACAGCATACAGAAAGACATCCCACATCATTATGATCACAAGAACAACCAACGAACATTTGATTGGATATGATGTCTCCTGCTCAACAGGAGGTATTTCATTCATAGTATTATGAACATAGTGAAAAGTCCATGACAAGAGATCATAGGCCTCAGAAGGACAGTTACTGTTGTTTTACCAAATAGTTATGGTGTGAACTGCATTTTCAAAATGTATGCTTTCACTCATAGGCTTGTACCTTTTATTGAGGTCAGTCATGGTTAATGCAAGCAAACTTATAACCAGTTAAAATGTTGATGATATATCACCAGAAGACTCAGCTATGGACAAGCCATGTATATCAATCTCCACATCCAAATCTCAGAGCACTTCATATAATGCAGTACACTGGAGCAGAAGAAATATAAAATCTAGTGGTAGGAGAAGAAAAGCTGTGAAATGTCACTTCTGGACATGAGTTGGATGGTGCACATGCCATACATCAATGCATGACACTGTGGTTAAGTGAAAAAAAACCAGCACAAGATCAAACCAGTCAAACTTCCAGCATGGATGTGGAGGTGCCCCCAAGGACTTCTAGTCAATGGAGGAACCAATAGATACTGAGAGAAGAAGAGTCACTGTCTTCTTGGGACATGGCCACTTATAGATTACTCATACTCCAGTGGGTGTCCCCAGATTCTTATGAAAATGAGTAACACTGACCTGATGAGCTATTAATAACAAGAAAAATGAAGATATAATTTGCAGGAGTATGGAGTAGGAGGGAGGTAGGGGTAAAGGAATATGATAAAATAAAGGCCATAAATGTATAAAAATTTTTGAAGAACAAAAAAAAAGCTACTGAAGCTTTCAAGAAGTCAGAACTTTTTCCCTTGAGAGGTAATCACCCCTAAAATGTTAAAGGGATCTAGAAACAAAAATGCTATTTCAGAGTCTCTTAGCCTTATAAAGAAGCTGAATCTAGAGTGATCAGTGGTCGTGACTAGCTAGAGTGGAGAATTTAAGGCATTGGACTTAAAGCATCTTAGGTTACCTGGAGGCATGGGAGAATGTTGAGGGATATCTGATCACATCGTGTGGAAAAGCACGTTCTGATTCATTTAATTAAGAGCAGAATGGCCAATAGATAGGCAGGAGAGAATAGAGAGCCTCTGGGAGAGAGAGAAAAACAGGAGATGGATGTAGGTATGGAAGAGATATCAGTGAGATACTGAGGGAGTTAGACATACAGAATGGAGGAGAAGTAAAGAACCATGTAGTAGAACAAAAATTAATAGAAACAGGCTAAATTATAAGAGTTAGTTGGGAATAAGCCTAAGCTAAAGGCCAAACTTTCTTAATTAATAATAAGTCTCTATCTCATTATTTGGGGGCCGCTGATCCCAAAACAAAGTCCAACAAATAAGTTCAGTTACAGGAGAAGCATCCAGGAAATGCAGATGGCCTTGAGTTTTGTGGAGGAAAGGCATATGTTAACAAGGTGATATGTTCAGTATGAGTTTTAGAAACCTTTCTGTGACCTTGATAGTGATGTAAAACCATAAAAACTAAAACTGACTCATTAAATGTGAAATCAAGAGGAAGTATTTGGAGACAGAGTAATGGTGTTCATCTTACTGCAAAGCAACCTGTCACTCTGGGTTGTGGCGAAGCAAGCCTCTTTGTTTAGGGCACCTTGACATCAACTCTGATAAATGTCATCCAGATCCTGTAAACCTCTGGCAATCTCTTTGGCTCCCTAGTCATATATCTTAAGATGGATGTAGCAATAGATAAGAAGTAAATGAATAATTACTTTTGTAAATGGAAATTATGATTTTAAAATGAAGATGATATTAGTAATACTCAAACAGATGGAGAATATTGAATCAAGCATAGCTCAAATTCATAAAGTCTTCCATTATATACTAACTGGAAACAGTCACATCTCATTTAGAGCACAGACCTAACGCCACTGCTGAACAACAGAGAAAGAGCTTGATACTCACCCCTTCAGAATTAATAAAATGTAGGCAGACATGAAGACTGTGATAAAAATGCATCACAATTGTTGTTTTCTATTTTTTAATTTATAGTTATTGCAAAATATCTACAATTACATAATGGCTGTCTTTCATCCTTATGCCATGAAAATCAGCAGAAGTAAAGTTATAATCATAAAAAATTGTTACAATTAAATGTTTATTGACAAATACTTTATAAAAACCAATTCATTTTATTTTCTCTTCTCAGGGCAAACAGGAAGACTATCTGTGGTTCTCCTTGGTGCTTTCCTGGACTTGGGATGTATGTAGAAGAACTGGTACAC
The DNA here is from genome assembly GCA_004025045.1 of Sigmodon hispidus. Lineage (NCBI taxonomy): Eukaryota > Metazoa > Chordata > Mammalia > Rodentia > Cricetidae > Sigmodon > Sigmodon hispidus. Next base: position 1,579 of record PVIH01031651.1, on the reverse strand, counting down.
AATTCAGCATTATCCAACTCTTATTTACAATTACCCATCTTTATCCTCCTTCTGGAAAGTTTGGGGACAAAAATTGAAGTAAACAGTTTCTCAATATGGCATGGGGCTGGGACTTCCAGTTATCAGAACTCCCAAGAATGAAGCTATACTGGCATATAGTGTGATGTGACTGTCATACTTAGTCACTAAGACAGTGGTGTTTACATGCAACTAAAGTGCAAGCCAGCATATCTTGATTAAAATCAATGTTTTATGTTAAACTTATCTTATGAAATTATTTTATTGAAACTGGTTTTCTTATATAGATATAGATCACTTTGATGATGACCAGTAAATTACTCTAAACTTTCCCATATATTGCTATAGGTTGTTTGAATCAATGTCATGTAACAAGCAAAATTAAATCACTGAACAGATTTTCCAGGGCCTTATAAGGCTGCTGATCAACATAAACCACATAATAAAATCATGGCAATGAAATAAAATATTATTTCATTAAAAGGTTGTAATTTTAATTGCACTTATTAATTTAATTACACTGAAAAGTTGTGAGCATAGCCTTTAACGGCTGAACCATCTCTCCAGCCCTCAGTGTTTAGGCTTTGCATGGGAAACAGTGTGCTGAAAATGCCTGGTATTAAAAATGCTGTCGTCACTTTAGAGAATGCTTCATCTTGCTCACCAGACTTACTGTAAGTTCCTTCCCAAATACAACTTCACAGAAACACTTGCAGTGTTCTCTATACTTTTTAAATTACAATTTTAATTGCCTTCGATGAACCGAGGTCAACTAAGACATATACCAGATTTGTTCATTTCTAAATGATTGTGTGAAGAATTTGATAATAATAGTTGTAAAATAAAGTTTAATATTAGAATAACTAGTAAAACATAGGGGGATAATTCTAAATATATTTCATGTTTTAGTAGAGATATTTGATTTTTTTTTAATTTGACATTAAAGCATTACATCATTTCCTCCTTTCTCTTTTCTCCTTGCAACCCATTCTGTACCCCTACCTGCTTTCTCTCAAATTTGCAGCTTCTAGTATCTTTTGTACATATTTTTAAATAAATAAATACAACATTCTCAGCCCATATAAAATTATGAGTGTGAATATGATATTAAGGCTTACCCCTCGTTATTGTATAAATCAACTGCTGTGAGGTTGTGTCTCCTAGAAACATCAGGAAAGCTGCATCCCTGAAGTCTCACCCACATTGCTGCCTAAGCCTGATCTATACAAGGATTGTACCAGTAGACATTTTAGAGAGGAAGGGGTAATGCTGAGCATTTAAAGATGTTGCCAAATGTTTCCACTTTCTGCTCTTAATTTTGAATTCCAGAAAATCAGATGTAATAGGTTGATATACTCAACCTATCCAGACATTAACCCAAAAACCTATGAACACCTGATTTTTGACAAAGAGGCCCAAAACATTCAATGGAAAAAAGATAGTATATTTAACAAATGGTGTTGGCATAACTGGAAGGAAGTGTGTAGGAAAATGCAAATAGATCCGAGCCTGTCACCCTGCACAAAACTCAAATCCAAGTGGATCAAAGACCTCAACTTAA
>PVIH01031650.1:0-10547 GCA_004025045.1 Sigmodon hispidus | reverse complement strand
ACAGCCACACAGCCACACAACCACACAGCCACACAGTCACACAGCCACACAGCCACACACCCACACAGCCAGCCATGGAGTAAGAAGAAGAAAAAAGATCTTCTATAGAATAAAGAAAGGTAAAAAGCCCAGAGGCAAAACATAAAGAGAAACGAGATAATGTAAATTAGAAAAGCTGGCTAGAAACAAACCAAGCCAAGGCTGGGCATTCCTAAGTAAGAATAAGTCTCTGAGTATGTATTTGTAGCTGGGCGGTGGGCCAAAGGGAAAAAACCAACTACAGTAAGGCCAACACTAGACCTTTGGAAAGAGGTAATAATGGAAAGAAAGAGAAAAGTGAGACGAGAGAAGCTGACCCTCCTCCAGTGCAGCTCTTAGGCAGACAGTGTCAGGGGACCAGCTGCATGTGCCTCTGAGGTCTACCCAGTGCCATACAACAGGAACATACATGCACGTAAAAGGTACAATAAAGTTATCCCCACTTGTAGATGACATGATTGTCTGTATTAGTGCGTCACAACCTTCCTAATGCTGGGACCCTTTAGTGCAGTTCCTCATGTTCTGGTGGTCCCCAACCACAAAGTTATTCTTGTGGCTACTCCATAATTTTAATTTTGATACTGTCATGAATTGTTTTCTGATGGTCTTAAGCAACTCCTGTGAAAGGGTCATTTGACCCTTCCCAGAAGATTCATGGTCTCTAAAGCTGTTTGCCAGAAACTCCAGTACTGTTATTATGTGTACCACTTAGTAAAAGCAAAACAAAAGTAAAATTGCAATGAAGACTAGCAAAACCAAGGAAGAAATGCACCATAATCATACACTGGAAATTAAGCATTAAGATTTAAATTCTTTCCAGATTGATCTCTAGGAGTCAGCACGGTGAATCAGTGGGTAGCAACACTTGAAGAATGCTAAACCAGAAGGCCTAAGTTCAATCCCCATGGTAGAAAAAGAGAGCTGACTTCTGCATGTTGCCCTCTGACCTCCCCTGGATCCCATTCATCCACCAGCTCCCCCTAAAATAAATGAATGTATAAATAACCAGTTGAGCTGTAGATTCAACTTAATGTGAATGAAAATTTCCGGAGTCATTTTGATACAAACTGTCAAGTTGATTTTACATGGAAATAAAAAGGGGCTAAGAATAGTTTAAAAGTTTCAAGAAAAGAATTTTCAAGTTCTTTCTTGTCTTAAGGAGCTGTCCTCCTGATCACAAGCCTTTGTAAAGTTACATTAATGAAGACAGAGTTATATTCACATACACCTAAAAACATCCAACAATGTGAGAAGCTGAAGGGCTGAGAAGGAGAGTCACACACCTACTTGAACAGTGGACTGCTGGAGATAGAATTCAGTGGCAGGTTGCTTGCCTAGCATGGATGAAGCCTTAGGTATAATGCACTACAAAATGAATGAATGGATGAATAGATGAATGGACATTAAAGAAAGGTTGACTGGTTGTTAACAATGTTGCTAAGGGAGATTAGAGTAAAAGATGGTTTTCTCACTATGTAACATTTGAGGTTTAAACTAGACATGGTAGGTTAGAGGAAACTCTTTTTTTTTTTTTTTCTGAGTCTTAAAGACCAGGAATTCTAGAGCAGACACTAGCCACTTCCGGCAACACCACAGGACCCACACTCAACAGCAACAAAGAGGAAGACAGAAATCTGGTCCCGTTTCAACCATCTCTGCAGTCAGGTGTCCTTCCTAGGGGAAGTACAGCTTCATTCTTTCTTCTACAGGGGGCAGTGTGGTTTTGGGTGAGGTGGCGACTGCTTCTCACAGCAAGAGGGACCTAGGAGGTCATCTGGGCCAAAGTTCCTTAGGATTTACAGTTTGTTTTAGAGCTTTTGGCTTTGGCAGACTTGTCCCTCTGGACTGGCAAGGAGTGGGCATGCTCCCTGCTCCTTGCTTTGGTGATGCCCACACAGCTGCTGCTGAGTGCCCAGAGTCATCCTGGCAGATTGCACACTATACTGACTGACATATACTGTCATCTGACTTATCACACACACGCCAAGGAAACTGTTTTCTTCTTCTGAAATTGAACCTTGTACTCATCATTCCCAGAGCCAACTGAGAAGAGGAGTTGCTGGAAGGGAAATCCCTGGGGACAAGGGCTCCTGAGCAGGAATTCTTAGAAAATGATCCCCAGAGCTTCATCTCCCACTTGGGACTTGGGCACATTTATTTCCACTTAACGCTCAGGCTCACTGTGAACAAAATTGTTTCCCTTCGTTCTCACAGCACCTGAGGCAACCTGACAGCTTCAGAAAGTTTAACTGAATAGTAAGGAGAACAAGACAGAAAGAGTAGGCAGTTCAGATACCTGGTCTATGTCCCTGTCCCTTTGCACTGAGGATGGATCATACACACTCCTGTCCCATTGGTGCCTTTATTGGCCCATGGAATGTTACTGAACATAATGTGAATGGAAGCTTCTATTTGTCAGGCTTGGCTTTGTGTCCAGTAACCTGTTCTGAGAAGGGCTAGCCTAAGGTCACACTTCCCTGCAGTCAGGCCTCTGCATGACACACAGGAAAGACCTCAGTCCATTTGAACCAGCAACACCAGCAGCTGACCTACACTCTGCAAAGTCCTCCAGTATATTGACCAAGAAACAATTCTTTATGCAAAAATAAGCAACCCATTTCGTCACTATGTATATTTGCTTGCGTCTTTAATAAGGGATACAATTCTATGTAAAGCAACTAATTGTTTAAAATAAATGCCTTCATAATCTATTATCAGTAAACGATGGCAAAATGGAAGGAAAGTGGAAAAAATCTTAAAAGTCCTTAGTATAGCATACTAACCTGCTACTATTTATGGCAAAGATTCCAGGTTTTTTATTTCTGAGAAGAGCAGCAAACTTCTCCTTCAGCAGAGAGTTTCCCTGAGCTGTGTGGCCAGTGAAAACCAGGGAAGGGTGGTCTGGACGAGCACCTGCACAGACAGCATGGGCAGGACTTGTGCTGGAGCATCCTGCCAACTGTGTCTGTCAGCAACTCCTACCATAATTCCAAGAAACAAGCTTCCTGGCACTCAGTAGCCACTGAGCTAGCCTTGCCACAGGGCTGAAGAGATACCCTGAAGTTCTACGGATTTGGAGGGTCTGCCTCTAGCCACCACCTCTTTGCTGTAAACACTACAGGATTGTGTGATCCATTTCCTTAAGCCTTTACATTTTTAATCGCCTTTGCTTGAGCCATGTTTCCATGACTCCAGATACACAGGAATATAAAGAAATACAAATCAAGCATTTGCTGATAACAAATCATAAGTATATTTTAAACAACTTGCATTTTGTCATGTTTTAAAGACAAATGCATATTCGTATACTGATGAGATATGCCTTTTGTGAAGAATTAAAGCTTAGATAAACATTGGATGCTGCAGGAGCAGAACATCTTGAGCATTTGTCAGAGATGACCCATAATTTTGTTTTATAATCTTCAATGATGAGTCTGGTGCTTTGCACATAGTGCAAAAGGCAGAAGTATGTTTAGGTTCTAAAGTTATAGGAAATTGTGTCCAAATCCAAAACCAAAACTCAATGATTTTTTAAAAATGAAAACCAAGTCAGCAACTGAAACAGTTTTGATTAAACATTCTAAAACAATACAGTCCAAACATGACCTTGTTTGATACTTGCAAGCTGAGGAACCATGGTAAGAAACCACTCAAACTCTGCTTTCATAATTAAACCATGTTATTTCATGAAGGGCAGAAAACATTGCCCATATAGCAAAATCACCACAGTTTATATAACATACAGCTGCCTGGAATCTGCACTGAGATGTTTCAGGCAGACTGGGTTGGCCTCACAAGGCTCGATGGCATGTAGTGCAAGGAGTTCAAAACCAAGGCTGCAGCGATGTCCCATCATGCAATGGGGCAAGCACTGCCAGGCATGCTCAGGTTCACTGTGTGCTTGCTTCTGAGTCTGAGGTTAGGCACTGTGTGTTCAGAAACCTTTTTTTTGCCCTGTCCAATCCTATATCAGTTGCCTCAAGCCCCTCCCACCCCCAGTGTAATAAACTAGGGTAGATAGTGTAGGCAGGGCTGAACCACATACTAACACACAGTGAAGAACAGGCCCTGGCCATGCAGCTGACATGCAGCTTGAGTCCCAGCAGCTGGGACATTTAACGTGGCAGAATTGGTTAGCTCACTTCTCTTCTTGCTCAGAGTTCCCACCTTTTCACTGGCCTTTTCTAGCTGGATCAAGTCCACTCCCATCCCCTCCTCATAGTACTCACAGGTACAGTTTCACACAGTTTTGTTGAACATTCAAAGACTGGAAGCTTCATGAGAACAATGCATTCAGGTCCTTTTTGGCTCAACACTATGTGCCCAGTACCACACCTGACCAAAAACTCTAAATAGCTACCAACTGAATTGACCACGGATGTCTCCCTCCAAACATCAAAGCTGTCCTTCTACATAATCTCTAGATTTCCAAAATTTTGTTTCTTCTTCCAAGTATTCTTTATCACACAGCTTGTGAACTCAGAAGCTTTCAGATGCAATTGCAAAGTTCATTCTGGAGGCCCTGGAATTACAAAAACAGGAGCAGAAATGGATTCTTGTCCTAGGAAAGGGGAGAAAAGATATTAGCATCCATATATTGAAAAAAATGGGAGCACATCTCCCTCAGCGAATAACAAAGGGAATGGAACGCATTGTCATGCACATTTATGCAGCTGGTCATTTGCAGGAAATTGATTCTGCTCTCCTCTGTTGCAACCATGGGTCCAGATTATTCCTCCTGTAACAACATTTTGGCATCAAATGCCATTGGTCTAAAGCCCCCGGTCCCTTGTTAACCCCCTGGCTTCAGAGGCTCTGTGGGTGAGTGCAGACAGTTGGGTACCAGCCACTGGCCAGGTGTTTCATAGCAGCTGCCACTCTCCTTTCTTTGTTTTTTCTACCATGTCTGGTTTTAACCCTCATCTGCAAGGCCACTTTGTCTGGGACAGGGAGATAATTTAGTCTCCCGTCTGTTTGGCAGTTCCCTGATTACCAGCTGAGCCTGATTACACAGTCTGTGTGCCTGTCCCAGGATGCACGAGGAGGCAGAAGCGACGTCCAGTGAGAACTACCAGCCTCCTTCCAGAACCTTTCCCGGCTAAGCTAGCTGCCATTCAGTTCACCTAGGCAGCCAGCCCTGGTTAAAGTCAAAGGCATTTGCACCTCCTTCTGTCTCCAACAGGAGGGGGCAGAGTGCACAGACCTGATCCTGTCTCCAGACAGATCTACCCTTCCCTAAAGGGATGCTTGGATTTCCTCAGGCTACCCACCACCTCTGCTCAGGAGTTTAGCAACCTACCTAGAACTCTCAGCCAACACTTCAGAGGGACTTCTGTAAGAGGAGCTTCGGGTTTGGGAAGTTGGATAAGCAGGATGGAAATCTGGCATCTCTACCTTCATTTCTTAGGCTTTTCCTGTTGGTCTCCAACTTTCTTAGTTATTTTCGGACCTGAGGTCTGGAGCTTGTGGGCCAGCACTGTACCACTGAGCGAAGTCCCCAAGGCCCTTCACCTTTCCCCTTGAGTCGCCTAGAACTCTAGGAAGAGTTAAATGTCTCAGGACATACACACCCCCAACTCCACCAAACAAGGCTGTATTCATGAAGGCTACCATGTTACCTCAGTGATTCATAGCTTAGCTGTCTAATAACTTCTTAGCGATGAGGGCTGAGGGTCACTAATGAGGGGCCACACCCTTATCAGGACTGCTTAGCTAGGAATATCATAACTCTTGTCCCCTATTTTAACCCTAAACCCCTGTCAGGACCCCCTAAAGGCAGACCTGGGCTCACTTGATCCTAGTATTTGTTCTTTCCAATGTGGCTACATTGAACAAATCACCTCTAATTCTTATTGTTACTTGTCTCTTTAATTGACATGTCAGGTACAGGCAGGCAAATGTAGTCTGTTGGGATTGCTGGAACCCAAGCTTTTAGCTTGAAATTTTAGGTAACAAGCTAGGTAGGCATGGTGGTGCATGCCTGCAATCTCAGCATTCAGAAGGTAGAATCAGGAAGATCAGATGTTCAAGGTCATCTCAGCTAAACAGTGACTTGGAAGCCATCCTGGGATACAGGAGACATTGCCTAAAAGGCAAATAAAAAGCCAGAACACACAAGCTGGTGAGGGAGAGGAAGCTCAGTGGTTAAGAACTTGCACTGCGGGGCTGGAGAGATGGCTCAGCGGTTAAGAGCGCCGTCTGCTCTTCCAGAGGACCCGGGTTCGATTCCCAGCACCCACATGGCAGCTAACAACTGTCTGTGGTTCCAGTTCCAGGCAAACACCAAGGCAAATAAATAAATAAATAAATAAAGTTTTTTTAAAAAAAAGAAAAAAAAAAAAAAGAACTTGCACTGCTTTTGAGTTTGATTCCAGCGTCCTTGCTAGGCAGCTCACAACTGCCTGTAATTCTAGCTCCAGGGGATCTGACCCTCCTGCCTCTGAGGATAGATATCACACATACTCCTGTACACACTCACAAGTAGGCATACACATATACACATAAATAAAAACAAACAAGTCAAAACCAAACTCTGATAACAATATCACACCAGGAGCTCTCCTAATAGAGACACAGAGGAGCAGGCTTTCTCACAGTGGGCACTCCAGAGACTAGTTTTGAGTGAGGAGAGAAAGGGAGTAACTCTGGAAGGTTTCACTGAAGAGGCATTGGTTTCTTGTCTAAGGCAAATGGCTGGGCTTCTTATTCTTAACACGATAACCCAAAGAGGTTTAAAAACCAGAGCTGTGAGGTGGTAAGAACTGCATGAGTCATCTTGCATTGGATGCTGGAAGAATGGCAGGTGATCATAGATGCCTGGAAGGCCTGGGGGAAGTGGAATGTAAGAGCGAGCAGGCTGGATTGAGATCAGAAGGCCAAAAACGTTATGAACAAGCAAGTCCACTGTGAGGAAACTGGGACTTGAAGCATCAACATCTCTCTGAAGGGGAAGCCCGTCATGGAGCCTCTACAGAAAAATATCACTTCTACATGACAAACATTTTTCCTGAAACCTAAATCACTTTATCACTAAACTAAAGGAGATTATTTTTAAAACTGCTTTCAGGAAATGAGATTAGGGTGTGGCCGTGAATCTTTATCAAAAGGAAAGCTGCACAGTCATCTCTGAGCTCTTGCCGTGTGTCTGAACACTGGGGAAGGACTTAGAACTCGGCTGGAAAGGCAGAGAAGAGCATGGGGACTAGAGTCGGCTTGAAGCCTCTATTTAGCTAAGACTCAAGCCCATGGTAATTCTCTATTTACAGGACCAGGACATGACCTGGTCCCTGGTGCCTCCTGGATGTGATGCCCTCCGAGACACCTTTGGACCCACCTACAATCTCAATGGTCAATCAAGAGGAGAGGTAGGAGAGGAAGGAACAGCGAAGCCCCAATGCTACCAAAATCCTACGTACTGTCACCAGTGGGACACGTAAGAAGGACTGTCCTTTGAGAAGCCTACAGCCAAGTCCATTCCCTGTTCTCCTCACCAGCACTTCTAACCCCTGTGTTTTAGACCTATGCTAACAAGTCTTTTCATAAGTCTGACTCTTCTTTATGCTGGCCCATTCAAAATTCCTTTCTCTGGCAAAGTCTGTGATCTGGCTTTACTTAGGTGGAGGTCTCTAAGAGAGTAAAGGGACTCTTGCGGCTGCTGGTGGCAGTCCTGGGCTACTTCCTATGGTGCTGATATGGCCACTTGGCTGTGTCCACTTCATCTAACCCAAAAGCAACACAAGGAGACAGGCGTTATTTCATCATTGTTAATGGTAACGGAGGTGGATGTCTACTGTGAATGGCTAGGCCTTTGTGAGCAGATCAACCCCATTTAAGGAGCTATCTGTTATCTGGGAGGCAGGATCCTGAATTACAGGTTGGGATGCCACAGGGCGATGAGCACAGGGGCATCTAATGTGTTGTGGAAAACCTCTCTTCAGTGAATAGATACAGAAGAAACACTGTCAGGGCAGGGTAGCACTAGTTATAGATGGAACACTGGGATGCTGGGGTCCTGGAAAGACTGGCAAGTCACAATTTCTGATGAGAGGATCTGAGCAATCAATCCTTGTAAGGAAGGAACTAAGCCATGCTGAGTGGTGGGCTCTGGAGACAAAGGGCTAAGTGTGTGTGTCACGTCTACAGATGCCTTTTGCAGGTTCTTATGGCTCAGAGCCGAGGCCTTCCAGTCTTTCTTATGATTTCAGCTGAGTAGGAAACTAGGTCAGAAGGTTCCGAAGTCTTTACCAATGGCTGGATAACTGACACAAGAGAACAACTTGTTCACAAAGAGAAAGGCTAGAACCTCCCTCTGGCCTCTGCCTTCCACCTCTATGCCCTCCTTGCTCCCCTCCATCTCTGTCTCCCTATTCCTCATCATCTCTCTTCGCCCAGGCTCAGTAGAACTGACTGGTGAAATACAGAGGCACTTGAGTGTCTGAAGGTTACCCGTGACTCCTAACCAAAGCACATTCCCATGGCTGAAGATTTAAGATGCTAATGAGATGTGATTTATGAAATTGAGTGTAGAACTACATATAAAAGACAAATCCTATGTTTGACAAATGACCTCAAAAGCCTTTACTATGTGACATAAAGTGCCCGTAGTTTGGACAGCATTGCATTTGAACTAACCCCTTCTGTTCTGGCCCACGTCTTCCTTACTGGAAAAAAGTATGCCATCTATTAATAAGCAGCCTCTGCTTCTTCTAATGTCCATGTGTCCATAGCCAGTTCCTTGTTTGGGAACATAAGAGCATGGAATTCCCCCAGAGGGGCCCACCGAAGCCTAATATTCATTAATATCCCAACTACCATTTACAGAACACTTTTATAAACTCCAAGACAACAACTTAAATTTTTTTCTCTAAAAAAACTAATTTTTTATGTGTGTGGGTGTTTGGCCTGCATGAATGTGTGTGTACCACATTCACGTCTGGTACACAAGGAAGTCAGAAGAGGGCATCAGATGCCCTGAACTAACGTCCCTGATAGTTGTGACCCACAACATGGGCTCTCTAGGGTCCTCTGCAAAGGCAACAAGATCCTTTACCTGCTGCTGAGACATCTTTCTAGCCCCATCCCTTTCTGTCTTTTTGTAACCACATTGGGTAGTCTAATGACAGTATCAGTTAGGGTTTCTATGACTGTATTAAAGCACCATAGCCAAAAGCAACATGGAGAGTAAAGGGTTTGTTTCATCTTACAAGTCTTTGGTCCCACTCCATCACTGAAGAAAGTCAGGAAAGAAACTCAAGACACATCGAACCTGGAGGCAGGGAGCAAAGCAAAGGCTGGGGAGGGCGCTGCATACTGGCTTGCTCACCATGGCTTACCCAACCTGCTTTCTTACACCTACCCACATGAGGCTTTGCCCACAATGGACTGCACCTTCCCACATCCATCAAGTCAAGAAAGTACCTTTACAGACTTGCCTACAAGCCATTCTCATGAAGAAATTTTCTTAGTTAGAATTCCCTTTTCCCAGAGATGTCTATGATCTGTCAAGTTGACAAAACCCAGCCAACAGAGACAGTCTCACAATCACTGGGTACAAGAAGATCTTTAGCTGGTTGTCCAAACACCTAAGATAACCAATGTCTCCCAGCAAGCAGACCTCAAAGCTTGCCTGTGTTAAAGATCCTTGCCAGGCCACTTTCAAATCTCTGTGGCAAGCAATGCTATACCCTACCATGCTGAAGGCATCTCGCTGGGAGCCTCCATTATCCTGCTTTCCAGCCTTCCTAACCACCCTACCTAGCTCCAAATCTTGTAATCCTCTTTCTGCCCTTCCTAGGGTCCACAAATCCTCTGTGGTGCGCAGCCATCTGCAGAGTCATTTTTATGTGGCTTCCCTTCCCCCTTCAGGTAAGTAATAAAAATACTGGACAGGACTAAGTCTGACTCTGACCCTGCTGCACCCCACCAGGCTCCTCCCCCTGAGGTGAGATGCCTCTTACCACTGGCCTTTTTTCCTTGCGGTTGTCTGTCCAATTTATAGTCTGCTCTCAGCTGGCTAATCTGAACTAATGGTGGAAATGAAAATGTCGAGAGCTACCCACAGCTTTCCTAGCAAAAGTCAGACTCTTTTCCTATTCAGCAGGAAGTGATCCAGGCAAAGCCTGAAGGGCTCATATTGAGCATCAACCCCACTGATGTCATCCAGGAAGATGACCGGCTCATTTCTAACAGGTTACTAAGAATCTCCAGTTCATGGTTTATCAATAGCTCACCAAGGACAAAAATTGTCCTCGGTCTCCTTTTGATCACAACTCAAACTGGGGGACTTATTATGTGACCTGAATATAACAACAAGCTCTGAGATGTGGTTGATGTAGCTACAAAGGACTGCTTATCCTCTGGGAGAGCTTTATCATTTGAGACAAATATTCCCACCCTGTTTGGGGACCTCAGCCATTAAGAGGCCAGGCAAAACCAGAGAGATAGCTGAGCAGGTAAATGATGCCTGCTGTACAGGCCTGAGCTCAGTCCCTGGGACCCCTACTGGAAGG
>PVIH01031649.1:0-10546 GCA_004025045.1 Sigmodon hispidus | reverse complement strand
ATCTGAAATTTGAATGTGATGTTCAGCCCAACTCAAAAACATTTGGCATCATAGAGCTCAAGGGGTTGGATTTCTGATTCGCCAGCCCAATTTTACCTCAGCAAGGTCCACAGTGTCCTCCCTCTTCCATGGCAGGACAACATAAACTGAATGTGGGTCTTGGTCCTGCCGTCTACTACAGACATAGACATGAGCTTCCCAGTGAATGATTCAACGAGGGAAAGGTGAGAGAGTCCCAAAACCAGAGAGTGTCCTCTCCATGATGGGATCCTAAAGGCCATGATTAAATCCATGTCACTACCTGAGGGAGTCTGAGAAGGCCTCTACTCCATACTTGGAGATGCTGTAACCACCACTAGAGACAGATACTCGACCCATGATGCTGGAGACATTGACCACACGGCCCCTTGCCTTCCTCAGTAAGGGCAGCATGCTCAGAGTCACCTCAATAATCCCCAGAAGGTTCACATCCAGTATCTTTGCAAAGTCCTCTTTCTTCAGCCACTCATTGGGACCCGAGGGGGTGGAGATGCCAGCATTGTTGACCAGACCCCAGAGTCCTAGGGGCAATGGGAAGAAGAGAGAGTCACACATCACAGGTATAGTGATGGATGAAATGCATATTCCACTAGGTAAGACCACTTAGACATGTGTTTCCTGGACAGTAGAATGCAATAAAGAACAGAATGGTATCAGCAAGGCTGGGGGTCCCATCGCAGAACCTCCAGGCTCACAGCATGGAGACCTCCCTCTTTTAAGTCTTCCTGGCCTGATCCCTGCCTGGGAAGTTAGAAGCATTTACTTCTACTTGCTAATTTTAAGAGCAGAATGTTGAAGACATGGTGTGCCTCTGTTTACTTGGGGACCACAAAACCATGATTATGTTTTACAGATCTTAAAAGTATTTTATTCTTTCATTTGTTATGCTTTGAATAGGAATGGACCCATAGACTCATATGTTTGAAAGCTTGGCCATTGGGGAACAGAACAACTTAAAGGGATTAGGAGGTGTTACGCTGTAGGAATGGGTGTGGCCTTGCTGGATGAAGTGAATCACTATTGGTTAGTTATGTGGTCTCAAAAGTCCAAGCCTGCCTGGAAGGATGTATGAAAAACTGATCTGTATGTATAACTCTCAGCTCCTTCTCCTTCACCATGTTTGACCACGTGCCTCCAGATTTCTCCAGCTATGCTAATAATGGATTAAATCTCTGAAACTGTAAGTGAATCTCAAATAAATGCCTTCCTTTATAAGAGTTTCCATGGTCATGGGGTCTCTTCACAGAAATAGAATACTGACTGAGACACAGTACTGCCTTTGTCTTTCCAGACTCAGATAAAAGCAGAATTAAGAAAGAATTGGAAGAGAAGAAGCAGAGAAAAATACAAGGAGAAAAGAATAAAGGACAAAGTTGATGTCTTGGTGATATTAAATTCAGAAACAAAAACTTTGATTGGGGAAGATTTTAGAAAGCAGTGCTGTTTGGGGACTCTGGTGAAGCTGGCCTTGCAAGGTCTAGCATCAACCTTGAGCAGCTGTCCTTCGATTCTTACCCAGGGACAGGATAACGCTTGCCTGATCAGCAACAGCACTGAGGTTCACCCTCAACCTCAGAAAATGGCGTCCTTTCTTGCACCTCACCCACAGTGTGACCTTCCACATCCTCTTTGGTCCTTAAGTCCTGGATCCTCAAGTAACCAAGCAGAGATGTTTACATGTGAACAGCACATCTACACTGTCAACTTCTGTGCAGAGTGCATTGGAGAATGGTTGATTGAGATTAAATACAGTAGTTGCTGATTTCAAAAAACTATTTTAATAAGTCATGTGCTTCTTTGGCTCCAAAGCATGTCTTCCTCCTCTGTAGACACATATTTCTTTTATCATGTTTTTAATTTTGTTTTGGTTTGAGGAGCCATATGGAAATTTATTTCTGTAGAAACTTCCTAAAATAAATGCATACATGAAAGGAATTTAAATGGAGTCACCATAGGATAGGGAGATGATCCCCAACCTAGACATCTAATGCCACCAAGTAAAACTTACAGTACCAGGAATGGGTGAGTCATTGTCCAAATGGGCCCCTTGAAGCCCCACTCCCAACCCCCATCACAGGCTGTTGCCAAGGCAACTTGTTGCTCTCCACAACCTAACAGTAAGGCCATATTGCTGAAAAGGATGTCTTTGATCTGGGAGAAGTACAGCAGATACCCAACTAAATGCTTCAACCCTACTGTTAGCATTCAGGATGCCAGAAGATGCTCTCATTCTCTTCACTACCAGAGAAGAAAGGAAATTACCAGTGTTACTCAGCTACAACCCTATGACCTACAGCAGTGATCTGCCTGTAAGATAGACTGGTGAAATAGACAAACAAATGACACGGGAGTAACTGAGCACTTTTTATTAGATTTAAGGCCCTCTCTATGAGATGGAATCCACACCTGACTTCACTAAAGTAGTCAAAAACCTGAGACTAGATAATCTAGGCTGTGGGGGAAACCTAAGAATATTATTCTGCTAAAGGATTATACACTGAAATGACTCTTAATAAATATCATTACACACATATACCAATGCCTTACACAACTCTCATCAGAAAAACTCTGTCTTGCAATAGGTGAGAACACACACAGACACACACTGGGCAATGCACAGAGAGTGAGAGACTTTGGAACACGAAGTTCTAGAAGGGGAATCTTCATCAAAGCCCTCCTCCCTCAGGGCTCAGGGGTCTATGAAGATGAGGACATGGGAAGTCAGAGGTGATGGGTGACTCAATCAACTGTCTTCCAGACACAGCAGGACTGTGACACATGTGTCCTCCCAGAGGGTGTGACAGTGTTATGCCCAAGTATAAGAATTTCCACTAGGGAGGCTGGACTCATTGTTATGAGTGGGGATTTTATTGCTACCTACAGAGAATGAGAACCTTGGTCAATCACCTAGCTCTGCACAGCAGAAGGGGGTAAGAGAGCGTTGCCCCAACAGGTGGGGCAGGGGGTTTAAATGAAAAACCTTCCTAATCAAGATGCGACACACCTTGAAGTTCCAGAATTGGGCAAAGAAGTAAGGCCACTGGAGTTTTCTGGTGCGAATCTAACCTTTGAATCCACTGACTGCTGCGGAAGTTCACTCACAGACCTGGGCTCTGCATACCTAGCTTCTGCACATGTATTGGTAGACCCTGGAGCACCCAACCTATCAGAACATCCAGGGTATACTAAGAAAGATTTCCTAGATTGAGACCCTCCCCATGACACAGTGCATAGACAGGTGGTGGAGAACTGCAAATAATAAAATCATCTTGCCTGAACATCTAGGAGATAGACTGCTTGCCAAGATCCATCGATCCTTGCACATGGGGTCATGGAGAATGCAGGACTTACATTGATGAATCCAGGTCCTTACATTCCCCGCACTGACTGGTTCCTGAGAGTCCCAGTCATGGAACTCTCCTGTCTCTAGTGTCAGCCACACTACTGCTTTCGCCGCTGCACTTGGAGTTTGAGGGGGTTGTCTGGGTCTTTTAAAGCTTTTTATCTTTTATTTTGGAAATCTTTTTTGAGTGTGACAGGGTCCGCTGGCCTAGTGTGGGAATGATGGATCCAGGTGGCTATACCATCAACCTTGATGGCTGTGGGTGTGGTCAGCAGAATGATATAAGGTCCTTTTCATCTGGGTTTTAAGGACCCTAGGTGATGTCTCTTAACATAGACCCAGTCTCCTGGTTGATACCTATGGGGTTCAGGGGAGGAACCAGATTCATAGAGAGTTCTGAGTTTGGGCCACAGTTCCTCATATATCATCAAGAAGATCTTGGTCATCTACTTTTGCTGGAAAGTCTGCCTGGAGGTTGGGGATGATGGGAGAGGGGATGCCAAACATAATTTTAAATGGGTTTGGTCTCATCTAATAAGGGGAGTTTCTGGTCCTATATAAGGCAAAAGGAAGGAGAGCCACCCAGTTTGTACCAGTCTCTAAGGTCAATTTAGTCAGGGTCTCTTTTAGTGTATAGTTTATTCTTTTTACCTGCCCTGAACTCTAGGGTCTATATGCACAATGTAACTCTTAACCACTCCCCAGAAAGGTGGCTAAATTCTGACTTACCTGGGACACAAAAGCTGGTCTACTATCTGACTCTATCGTAGTAGGAAATCTATATCTTGGCAGGATGTCTTTAAGTAATTTTTTTTTGCCACCACCTGCAGCGTTTTATATTTGGTGGGAAATGTCTCTGTCTATCCTGAAAAAGTGTCTAAAAATACTAACAAATACTTGTAATCATATTTGCCAGGTTTTATCTCAGTGAAGTCTATTTTCTAATAAGCTCTAGGCCTCTTTTCCCTGAGTCAAGACCCAGGGTTTTTAGAGTTGGCAACATCACTGGGGAGTTTGCAAGCTTTGTAGTTGGTGACAATGTCTATAATTTGTTTGCTGTACATCTTTGATTTTTATTTTTGACTGTCCAACCAAGTCCTGCATTCTCTGTGATCCCATGTGTGAGGATCGATGAATCTTGGCAAGCAATCTATCTCCTAGATGTTCAGGCAAGATGATTTTATTATTTGCAGTTCTCCACCACCCGTCTATGCACTGTGTCATGGGGAGGGTCTCAATCTAGGAAATCGTTCTTAGTATACCCTGGATGTTCTGGTAGGTTGGGTGCTCCAGGGTCTACCAATACATGTGCAGAAGCTACATTAGTCTGGAGTGCCACCTGCCGGCCTGTCTTGTCTGCCAGACTGTTGCCCCCTGGGTACTGGCCCATCTCCTCTTTGGTGTCCTGGGCAGTGAATAATGGCCAGTTTCTTGGGTAGCCATAGGGCTTTAGAGAGGGCCAGGATCTCATCTCTATTCCTGACACTTTTTCCTTCTGCAGTCAGCAGTCCTCTTTCTTTATATATTGCCCCATGTACATATGTGGTTGCAAAGGCATATTGGCTGTCAGTGTAGATGTTAACTTTTTGCCCCTGCTCCAGTTCCAATGCCTTAGTTAGGGCTATCAACTCTGTTCACTGGGCAGATGTACCAGGTGGCATTGACTCTGCCCATTCTACCTCCTCTGCGGTACTGACTACAGCTCCTGCATACCTTAGACCATTCTGCAGGAAGCTGCTGCCATCAGTATACCAGGTAGCTTCTGCAGTGGGCAATGGGATGTCCTGAAAATCTGGTCTAATGCTGTGTGTCTGGGCCAGGATCCCAGAGCAGTTGTGCAGTGGTGCTTCCAAATCCAGATCAGGCAGCAGAGTAACTTGATTCAGAGCTGAGGGCATCTGGAAGGTTATTCTGGCAGGGTTTAGCAACAGCATCTGGTAGTGGGTCATTCTGGCACTGCTCAACCACCGATCAGGTGGCTGCTTGAGAACTCTCTTAAGTGTGTGGAGGGTGGTTATGGTCTGTCCCAGGGTCAGCTTGTCAGTGTCCTTGACTAGCTGTGCCATGGCTGCTATTATGTGGAGGCAAGATGGCCATCTACCTGCCTGCCACAGGATCCATTTTCTTTGACAGGTAGACTATGGGCTGTTGCCAGGGGCCAAGTGTTTGCGTTAGGACTCCTTTGGCTATCCCCTTGCTTTCATCCACATAGAAGTGAAATGGTTTAGTCACATCGGGTAGGCCCAATGCTGGGGATGAAAGTAGGCTTTGCTTGAGTTTGTCAAAGGCCAGCTGGTGGTCCTCAGTCCAGATGAAGTCCTATCCTTCTTTGGTGGCCTCATGTAAAGGTCTGGCCAGTTCTGCAAATCCTGGGATCCACAGACGACAGAACCCCGCTGAGCCCAGGAACTCTCTCACTTGCCTGGCAGTAGTAGGTGTGGGGATCTTAAGTACTGTCTCTTTCCTTGCGTCTAAAAGGCACCTCTGCCCCTCCTTCAGGATATATCCCAGGTATGTTACTTGTTGCTTGTAGATTTGAGCTTTTTTGGCTGATGCGCGGTACCCTAGGTTTCCCAAAGTTTGCAATAGCTGCTCATTCCCTGCCAGGCAAGTTTCTCCATCTGTGGCTGCAATCAGTAGCTCATCAACATACTGTAAAAGGCTAATTTTTGGGTTCTGTGTCTGGTATTTACTCAGGTCCTCCTGTAGGGCTTTGTCGAAGATGGTGGGGGAGTTTTTGAATCTTTGTGGCAATCTGGTCTATGTCAGCTGGCTGCTAATCTCAATCTCTGGGTCCTGCCATTTCAAAGGTGAAGTATTGCTGGCTCTTGGGGGCCAGGGGCAAGCTGATATAAGCATCTTTTAGGTCCAGAACAGTATACCATTGTCCATCTGGAGGCAGTGAGCTAAGTAAGCTATAAGGGTTAGGCACTGTGGGGTGTATGTCTATCACTCTTTTATTGATCTCTCACAAATCTTGGGCTGGTCTATAATCATTAGTGTGAGGCTTCTTGACAGGTAGCAGGGGTGTGTTCCAGGCCGACTGTACAGGCCTGAGAACACCTGAGTCCAGGAGCCTACTGATGTGTGGTGTGATGTCCTTCTTGACCTCTAGGGACATGGGATACTGACGGATCTTAACCAGGTCTGCCCCGGGCTTAATTTCCACATATATAGGTGGGCAATGTGCTGCTAGTCCCATCCCCCTGTTTCGGCCCAGACTGATGGGAACTCCTGTAGCCACTTCTCCAGCTGCGGGTCAGGTGTGGTAGTTGTTTGATGGAGCCTGTACTCCGGTTAAACTACTGGTCACTAATACATGAATGGGTTTCCCATTTTCATTAAGCAATT
Organism: Sigmodon hispidus; assembly: GCA_004025045.1. Taxonomy (NCBI): domain Eukaryota; kingdom Metazoa; phylum Chordata; class Mammalia; order Rodentia; family Cricetidae; genus Sigmodon; species Sigmodon hispidus. Next base: position 3,813 of record PVIH01031649.1, on the reverse strand, counting down.
TAGCCACTTCATCAGAAAAATACATTTGGGCTTTCATTTTGGTTAGCAGATCACATCCCAGCAAGGGATATGGGCATTCTGGAATCACCAGGAAAGAGTGAGTTACTTGGCCAGTTCCCAAATCCACCATTCTCTGGGTAGTCCATGAATAAGGTTTGACTCCAGTGGCCCCTTGAACCTAAGTTTTTTTGTCTGTCATGGGTCCATTAGCCTTTAGCAATACTGAGTTCTGGGCTCCTGTGTCCACCATGAAATCAACAAGGTTTCCCCTCCACTCTTAGGGTTACCCTGGGCTTGTGAGGGGGTCCGAGCCCTGACTCTCCTGGTCACTCTCTGTTAGGCTAAGGAATTTAGTGTTGCCCTTAGCCGCCCTTTGGGGGCATTCTCTAGCCCAGCGTCCCTCCTCTCTGCAGTATGTACATTGATTCTTTCCCAGCTGGGGCCTTTCTTTATTACCTCTTGGTTTTTCATCCTCCTGCTCAGCTGCCAGTCATCATAGTTGTCTTTTGTGCTCTTCAGGTTTGGCAGTGGCTGCCAGCAACACCCTAGAAAGATGCTGATTCCTACACCACTCTCTTTTAATTTCTTGTTTTTCTGCACTATCCCTCCCATTGTACACTTTTTTAGTCACTTTTATTAAATCTTTAATTTTTTTTTTAGACACTCTAGCCTCTGTAGTTTTTTTCTGATATCAGGAGCTGACTGGTTAATGAAAGCCAAAGTCATTGCAGCAGCATTTTCCTGGGCCTCAGGATCATAGGGTGTGCATCTCCTGAAGGCTTCCTGGAGCCGTTGAAGGAACGCTGCTGGGCTTTCATCTATTCCCTGCCTCACATCACACACCTTACTCAAATTCACAGACCATCTTGGGGCTGCTTTTAGACCCGCCAATAGAGTCTGACCATAGACCAGGAGGCCTGCCTTGTCTTCAGCTGTATTATAATCCCACACTGGACGAATTAGGGGAAAAACCGCATCTATGAGAGCCTAATTAGCTGTGGGCTCTCCTGTGGGGCCTTGAAACAGCTTCTGAGCTTCAGTTTGTATCTGATCCCTCTCCTCTGTTGTGAAGAGCACCTGTAAAAGCTGTGTACAGTCATCCCATGTGGGTTGGTGGGTGAAGAGAATTGTCTCAAAGAGGTTAATTAGTTCTTTGGGGTTTTCTGAGAAGGGCGCATTTTGGGCCCTCCAATTGTAAAGGTCACTAGTGGCAAAGGGCCAGTAGTGATGTGGTTGATTCCATCCTGGTCAGAGGGTCCTGCAGCTCTAAGGGGGAGAACTATGGTATCAGGACTAGAGGGATCTCCCCTAAGGCTGTGAGTCCCTTGAGCTGGTCCCTCCCTCATCCCAGGGGCGGGGACTTTTGGGGCTGACTGAACTGGCAGGGGACCTGGTGGTGGGACGGCTGTACCAGTATCAGGAGCACAAGGAAGGGGAAGATGTCATCCTCTGTGCTGCCCCCTTGGAGGATCTCTGACCAATGAACCAATGGGGCTTTGGAGGGTGAGTTTCTCTCTGTAGCTGCCAGAATGTCGACCTGACGGGGCAAGAATGATTTAATCTAAGGAGGTGGATTCTCTATTAAATCTCTCTAGACCACTATATATGGCACTTGGACAGGGTGTCCTATTTGAGGTCTGAAGACCATTTCTCCTATTGCCCCTGTGAGGGCCAAACTGAAGGTTCTTCCTGGAGGCCAGTTCACTCTGAGCCATTCTGACCTGCAAAAAGTGGCAAATTTAGACTTTTTAATAGTAACCGAAAGATTATGAGCACATATATTAACTCATGGAAGTGAGTTAGAAGTAAGCACAGTGGGGAAGAGATTACTTGTCTCCTGGCACTTTTTACAAACAGGGTCACACATAAGAAGGAACACAGACACCACAAAAGACTGAGGGCACTAATATCTGGGAAATGAATTAAAAGAGGTAAGTCCAAAGAAAAAGAAGAAATCATGTGTCCCGTGGCTTTCGTCACAGGTATGAGGCACCCTGTCCCCTACAGATATGTTCCCGTACTACAGCAGGTCCGGGCAGGCTGGAAAGTTCAAGTTTGCTGCCTTCTTCTCACCTGACTAAACTTTATAGGACCGGGAGATTGGTTCCGGATGGAGACCAGCACTGAGAAACGGAAGTGGACACGTGGTCCAGCCTCTAACCAAGCAGCTGTTTGTAATCGATACCTGCTGGCAGAGCGAGTAACAGGTTTATCCACTGAACTGTCATCGGAGCCTCCTGCCCAGAAGTAGTTGGCACAAAGTGAACTCCAAGTATTTGTTTCTCTAGGGATATTTCATGTGAATTTGTCTGCATTTTTTTCTTTTTGTCTTAGTTTTCTGTTTGTTGATTTTTATTCTGGTTTTTATTTTGTTTTTGGTTGAGAGAAAGAGAGAAAGACAGACAGACGGATGACAGAAAAAATGTGTAACTAGGTGGGTAGAGACACAGAGGGGGCCTGAGAGGGGCTGGTGAAGGGAAAACATGATGAGAATATATTTTATAAAAAGCATTTTCTGGAGCATGCTGACCCATTCTTTTAATTTTTAGCTGTCAAAAGGGAGAGGAAAGAGGATCTCTCTGAGTTGAAGGCCAGCCAGGTATACAGAGCAAGGTCCAGGACAGCCAGGACTACCCAGAGAAACCCTATTTCAAACAACAACCAAACCAAAAAAAAAAAAAAAAAAAAAAACCCAAAGCCATAAATAAAAGACAAAGAATGTATTTAAAATATGGGGGAAAGATATTTTAACTCATGAATCCAAAATTAAATATGCTTGCAGACTCTGAATTGACCTGAAGTTTCCCAAGATGGTGCTTACAACAATAAATAGAAGAAACTAAGTGTAATGGCACAGGACTGCAATCCCCGCACAAAGGAGCCTGAGAAAGAAGAAATCAGATTATGGCCTGCTCCATAGCAATACCCTGCCTCAAAATCCAAGCCAAATGAAAACAGCCACATGGAAAACTTCCAATATCCAAACCCAAAGCACATTAAAATTAGTGGGACTTTGTTACCAGGCAAGTTGTAAGTGTTCTTGGAATGCTACGTGGTGGACCCAACAGGACGCTGGGTAAAATAAAAATTCCTGGCATGTAGTGGCCACGTGGTAAAGCCAACATGGCACGTGGAGAGCACTCTCCTAAGTGTGGCTACATGGATCAGTGACCACCCTTTCTCTTAAAAAGAAAGGCCACATGACAATCCCCTCTCTCTTCTATCCCTCTCTCTTTCTGTCCTCCTCCTCCTCCTCCTCCTCCTCCTCCTCCTCCGCTCTTCTCCACTCAGTAACTCTCAGAAATACTCTTGTGTGACATCTGGTAGTGTGTATGTATCTCTCCCCATACGTGAAACTAACACAAGCTACCTTAATTCATTGAATATTATTATTTGAATAAATGTTCTTCAAGTTTTAAGATTGTTTACCTTTTTTTAAACAGAGAAGAATACACATAAATTAATCAGTACAGATCAAACTGTTACTAGTTTTTAATGGACAGGAGAGTGAATTGTATGCTATTTGTGGATTGATATGCTCTAGTTGTTTGGAACAACAACCATGTTTTAAATATATGTAATTAATTATTTTCATACGAACATAATTATTGAAGAAAGAGAAAGGTCAACAGAAGGAACAATGGAAGTGTGTGTTGTGTGTCTGTCTGTTTCTGTGTGTGTATTTCTGCTAAAGGAACCTCTTCCTAGACCTTACTTTCCAAAGGCATTCGTCCAGTGCGGGGTGCTACATTTAAGCAGGCAATGACCTTGGCTCCCCATGAAGGAGCCCAGGGTGAAAGTGTCACCAGACTC
>PVIH01031648.1:0-10485 GCA_004025045.1 Sigmodon hispidus | reverse complement strand
GGAGAGGAAGGGTTGTGGAGAAGAACTGGGATGAGGCCCTTGGAGTCCCACTGACTGACCTGAAGCAGAGCTTTCCTTGGTCGACTGTCTCAGGTCACTAGAGAAGCTGGGCTTGGGCTCTGCACGCTGCTTTTCTCTGTGGATCTCCCTATATTCTGTCTTTTTCTCTGGGAAGGAGACCCCCTACCTCTTACCGCACCCAACAGCAACACCATTTCCAACAGAAGTATGGGTCTTTCAGTCTAAATCCCCTCAGCCTTGTGCTGGGGAAATTGAAGGGCTGGATCAGGGTTGTGGAGAATATTCTCTGGAAGGAGATTAGAAGTGTCTGTTGGGGGTGGGTGGAGCCGGGTGGGTCCTTGAGTTACTCATATCCTTGCTAGTCCTTAGAGAGGCAGATTTGGGGGAGCCCTCAACCTCAACAGTCTGGCTTAGCATTATCTTCTGAGCTCTTAAGCCCTCTTGTGGGGAGGGTGTTGACTTCTGCTTTGGTGGCAGGGTCAGGTGGGGATGGCTGTCTGAGGTATTGCTTCCTTTTTGGGAGCAGAGGATCCTAAGAAGAGTGTAGGAGCCTCAGCAGGGGCTGTTGGGGCCTGTCTGGGAAGATAGGACATGCCAGACAGTCCCAGACACGACTGCATTCCTCCCAACATGCCTGCTGGGGTCTATGGGACTGAGGGGCTGGCAGGAGGTCAGGGGGGCAGGAAGTGGGTGTTCTGGAAGTTTGTCAAACATGTTGGATATGGGACAGCTGAAGTTGGACATACAAACCACCTGAATTAACTGGGCTCTTGGAGAAGTCCCCTGTCCCCCATGGACCCTCATGACCACTTTGGCCATGCCCTTGCCGAGTTTCACCTCACTCTCAGGTGTCTGCAATTCCTACCTGATGCATGTCTTGGGTGAGCTCCAAGGGGGATCAAGTGCAGGTGTCTGAGGCAGCTCTCTGCCTCCCACCTTAGCTAATCTGGCATCTGAGGATATCTGGGGTTGCAAACAAAAAAATTTGGCTTGTTTCAGGCATGTGGCCTCACCTGCTTTGAGATCAAAATAAGCTCCAACTCTCCAGCCAGACTCCCAGCCACACAAAGCTGATAAAAATCTTTAATATCACTGTCCCATTGGATACCTAGAACTGTCTGGAGTAGGAACAGTAGGTGGGTGCTCTTTGCTCCCACTTTTCAGAAGGTCAAACTGAGTCTCTGGGATGTGTCATGTCCTGGTTTGTACTTGGCTCTAGGCTCTTTCTCAATATCTCTGACTGTGTCTAGGAGACCTTTGGTGACTTATAGCTGATGTCAAAGGTCTGTGTACAGGTGTGTGGTGGATATTAGGGTCCGTACCCAGCGCTGAGGGGAACTGCCACCTGGATGTCTGAGCTATGACAGATCCTTTAGCATGGCCAGTCCTTAGCAGGAAGTGCTAAGGGTGGCTATGGTGGTGCGCCTCCAGCTAGATGCCTGTTTCCTGCTGTGGTGGGCTTCCTGTGTGTGTAATAAAGGACCCCCACATTTAATAAGAGCCAACAGGTCAGTGGATTTTTGGTGTGGTAAGGCCCTATTCTGGTGTCGTAGTGGAGCCCAGAGCGAGGGTTCCTAAGGGCTGTGGCTCCCAGAGCCTCATGGGAAAGTGTAGCCTACAGGCTTACCCCTCCCCTGATGAATCATGCCTGGCGGGACGAGAAAGCCCCAAACACTTCAAACAATGAGTTTCCAGTAAAATATGACAGACATGATGAGGCGGAGGAGAGGAGGGATCTGATTGGGAGTTGGCACTGGCTTGTGACTGATGAAAGCCAAGGGGAATGGAAAAGGCCAGGCCCGCCCCCTACTCATGACTATAAATCACTACCATCTTTTCCTACCCTACCTCAGCAGCGTTCTCTTCTCTCTGCCGACTCATTTGCTCACTTGCTCATCTCTCTGAAAGCCATGGCCACCTGCAGCCGCCAGTTCACCTCCTCCAGCTCCATGAAGGGCTCCTGTGGCATCGGTGGTGGCTCTAGCCGGATCTCCTCTGTCCTTACTGGAGGATCCTGCAGGGCTCCCAGCGCCTATGGGGGCCTGTCAATCAGCTCCTCTCGCTTTTCCTCTGGGGGAGCCTGTGGGATTGGAGGTGGCTATGGTGGGGGCTTCAGCAGCAGCAGCAGTTTTGGTGGAGGATATGGTGGTGGCTTTGGTGGTGGCTTTGGTGGTGCTTTTGGTGGTGGTATTGGTGGTGGCTTTGGAGGTGCTGATGGGCTCCTGGTGGGCAGTGAGAAAGTAACCATGCAGAACCTCAATGACCGCCTGGCCACCTATCTGGACAAGGTGCGTGCCCTGGAAGAGGCCAATACTGACCTGGAGGTGAAGATTCGTGACTGGTATCAGAGACAGCGGCCCACTGAGATCAAAGACTACAGTCCCTACTTTAAGACCATCGAAGACCTGAGGAACAAGGTGAGTCAGTCAGCTGGGCAGTAGGACCTGCCACTAAAGTTTCCTCCAATGCTTCAGATCGTCTTCAGACTCCTAGATTGAACAGCTTCCAGTCCCAGATTCCTCTCTCTCTGGTCCTAAAACTCCCCAATAGGACAGGTCAGTGAGAAGATGGTGTCCCTTCCTGGCTTTCCCCCATGCTTTTCTAAGCTCCAATTTTTATCCATTGGGACCAATGGTTCCAGTCCTTAACATTTCACAGAGGAAGAAGTTGAAGCTTTTCGAGGTGCTGTGACTTGCTAACACAGTAGAGGAGGGCGGAGCTGAGACTAGAGGGCCAGCGGCCCACCTCTACTGTAGGAGACAGTAATCTCTCCAGTAGGAGGGAGGAGAAAGGCTGTAACGGGACCCACCAAGCTAGACACCCAAACCACTGGTAATGAGCAGTTAGTCTGGGCTGAGGCTGCCACCGCCCATGAGCACCAGGTGCCCTTTTCCTATAGCCAGACAGACATAGAAAACCCACAGGCACATCTAATTATGACCCATATATTTACCCCAAACCAGAGAGATCCTGGTGGGGTTGTGCTTTCAGAATTGTCTTCCCCCTCCTGTTAAACGTGCTTAGTTCTAGTACCTAGCATAAACTATGGAAATTAGACAGGAACTCCAGCCAGACTCAGTGATAGATCTGTCTTCTTTTCTTCTCCAATTTCCTTTTTCTAATCCCTGGGCAAGTTGGGTTTTGTCTCTTGGAAAAGTCCCACTTGAGATGCATGCCCCAGGGGCTTAGAAAGGAATGTGTGTGTGTGTGTGTGTGTGTGTGTGTGTGTGTGTGTGTGTGCACGAAGAGGAATGATAGAGGTGTCCTGTATGGAGAGGAGGATCCTAAAGATTAAGGGTATGTTCAGAGCCTTAAGGGGACTTCAAAACACCAAGACCCATCTTAGATTTTACAGGTGAGTGATAGTAATAAGACCTGAATAAGGGCTTTTTTGTCTGGAGCCTGATCTATGTTCAGCTCTTCCGTTGACCAAGAAAGAGTCAAAGTTCTGGATTGAAAATGACTACGTGGGGTTGTCTTCAGGCTGCTGTGGTGATCACAGGACTCAAGCAAGAGCAAGAGAAAAAGGCCAGTGTAGGCTGCAATGGCATCTGTCTACAGATATCTGTTTAACAAGCGACCCATGGCTTTTCCCATTCTACAGATCCTTGCAGCCACTGTGGACAATGCCAATGTCCTACTGCAGATCGACAATGCCCGGCTGGCTGCTGATGACTTCCGCACCAAGTGAGTTTCTTGTGCAATGGCTTAGAGCTTCCAGTGTCTGTAGGGTGGGGCATCTTGGATCAGTGCTTTTTACTAGAGTTGGATTGTGCCAGGAGAACCCCTTGGGGTGCTTGTAAAGCTACAAGACTGTTGGGTTCCACCCTTGGAGTTCAGTTCAGTTATTTGTAATTTAGGTGATTCTGATCCACAGCCAAGTGTGAGAACCATTACTTTAGGGAGAGGTGCTCTACATTTCCCCCTGCCTTTCCTAAAATGCAGTAGGCTGTTACATTTAGAGGCCTTGAATCTTACTGGCTGGAGCTGAAAGTGCCTCTTTGTAGTGAATGACTAATGATGATCCTTATTCCCTGGACCTTAGGAATGTTCAGACCTAAGCAATCAATGGGCACTGTGTCTAACATGCCTGGGTGCCAACTCTGGGAATAATATACACAGAAAGAGAACAAAGCTTTCAGTGTATCTGGATGGATAGTTAATTTCTTTTTCCTTGAATTATTCCAGGTATGAGACAGAGGTGACCCTTCGCATGAGTGTGGAAGCTGATATCAATGGGCTGCGCCGGGTGCTGGATGAGCTGACCCTGGCTAGAGCTGACCTAGAGATGCAGATTGAGAGCCTCAAGGAAGAGCTGGCCTACTTGAAGAAGAACCATGAGGAGGTGAGAGCTAAGTAGGCAAGCCAGCTTAAAAGGGTGGATGGAGAGAGGCAATAAAATGGCAGATGGAGAGAAAGTATTCAGGCCAGGATCACCTCTTGCTAGAATAGAAACCCTTGTCAATCAGGAGGCTTCTGACTATGGGACCTTTTCTGCCTTTGCAGGAGATGGCCTCTATGAGAGGCCAGGTGGGTGGAGATGTCAATGTGGAAATGGACGCAGCACCTGGTGTGGACCTGAGCCGCATCCTGAATGAGATGCGTGACCAGTATGAGAAGATGGCTGAGAAGAACCGTAAGGATGCGGAGGAATGGTTCTTCACCAAGGTAGGTGTCCTTAGGAGAGAAAGGGATGCAGATCCCTGACTTTTAGGGTTTTCTGGTGTGAATACGTTCTCTTTTTCACAGACAGAGGAGCTGAACCGCGAGGTGGCCACCAACAGCGAGCTGGTGCAGAGTGGCAAGACCGAGATCTCTGAGCTCCGACGCACAATGCAGAACCTGGAGATTGAGCTGCAGTCCCAGCTCAGCATGGTAGGGATGCTGTTGCACACAGGGGCTGGTCATGGACTCACTAAAGGGGCATGGCCATTCTCAGTGGTTCACCATCCTACTTCTCTCCTTCACAGAAAGCATCTCTGGAGAATAATCTGGAAGAGACCAAAGGCCGCTACTGCATGCAGCTGGCCCAGATCCAGGAGATGATCAGCAGTGTGGAGGAGCAGCTGGCACAGCTGCGCTGTGATATGGAACAGCAGAATCAGGAGTACAAGATCCTGTTGGATGTGAAGACACGTCTGGAGCAGGAGATCGCCACCTACCGTCGCCTGCTGGAGGGCGAGGATGCCCAGTGAGTGCCTCTCCCCATCCGTGTCCCTTCTTTTCCCAAATGCCCCCCATATGTCTAACATCCTGCCCTATTCTGTCTTTTCAGCCTGTCATCCACCCAGTTCTCTTCATCCTCCCAGTTTTCCTCTGGTTCTCAGTCATCCAGAGACGGTAAGATTCTTCTCCATATTGTACCTGGGCTCTGGAGTACCTTCAGATCTTCCAGCAGATCTGGGACCTAGGTTAGGACCTTCTTGGAGGTCCTTACTCAATATCCCCTATGAGTCTCTTTAGATGGAAAGAGCCATTATGCTATTCTCCTCAGGGCTAGGACTGGTGACTTTTATCTGGTTCTTCCAATGAATGTCTGTGTAGACTCCATGGTGATGAAAACCAGCACCATGGACAGCACCAACATGGCCCCTCTAATCCGTTTGGGTTTTGTTGGACCTTCTAAGGCATTTGGGTTTAGTTGGACAGCATCCAGTCTGAGGACACAGACTGTACATGACAATAAGTTTCCCTGGCAGCTGTGTGAGGTGGCAATCAAGACAGAGCACAGCGGGAGACAGTTCACTCCTCAGCTCCTTGGCTTTTCTCTCAACCTCAGAACACTCCATGACTAACATCCTCTCTCTCACATTCCTCAGTGACCTCCACCAACCGCCAGATCCGCACCAAGGTCATGGATGTGCACGATGGCAAGGTGGTCTCCACCCACGAACAGGTCCTGCGCACCAAGAACTAAGGCTCCTAAGCACTGCTCAGGCTCAGGAGGCTCCTGTGTGGATGCAAATACTGCTGAAAGAACCCTCTTCTGTCCCCACACACTCTGCCCTTTCCTTGACCTGCATCCCTTCTGGCAATCAATAAAGCTTCTTTTTCTGAGTTGCATAATCACCGTCTCCCTGGTCATTGTCGGGAGTGGGGGTGGAAGGAATGTGGGTAGCATTGCTTTGGAGCTCAGATGAACACTTGGCTCTGGGCTCTGGGACTGGGAGAAAGGGCCCCGGGGGCGGGCTTGGCTCAGGTCTCAGGTTGGCACTCATCACCTCAGAAGATATAGATGGCTGTGTGTACCAGGTCATGGGATCTCTTAGGGCAGTGGTCTAATTCATTTGTCTATACATTCACCAGATAAGGATTGCCTTTCGGTGCCAGGCAGTGTGCCAGGTGAAAGATCCTTTAAGATAAAATAATAAAGTTATTATTGCTATTATTATCATTGTGTGTGCATGATATGTGAGTAAGTGCAGATGTGCATGTGTGTTTGTGGAGGTTGGGGACAAACTGGGGGGTTGGTTCTTGTCTTCCGAGGTGGGTTCTGGGGATTGAATTCTGATTGTCAGGTTTGAGTAATACTTCTCTCGGCTGAACCATCTCACTGGCCTTAGCTTAAGGATTCTTAATGATTTTGTGGTCCTTTAAGATGGCTCTGTATCAGAACTTATAAATTTTCTTTGGATATCCCATCTCCAAATAAGTAGACATCTTTGTGTGCAATGTTTTGGGGTTCACTAGTCCACAGACCTTTGTGAAAGCAAGGTAAGAGCTCATGCTCTGTTTGTGGCCTTATTGCCCTAGTCTGAGACTTTCTAGAACTGAATCTCTTCTTTGTTAGTTTAGAGAGGTGGTCCTCAACCTTCTTAATGCTATGCTTCTTTAAGACAGTCTCTCATGCTGTGCTGAAACCCAACCATAAAATTATTTTTATAACTATAATCTTGCTCAGTTTCTACACCTGTAAAATGAGAACCATGACAGCCCTCTCTTCTGGCTTTTGAGATCTTGACTGGATGCATAGCCTGTAAGAATATTGTCCAGCACAATGCCTGGAGTATGTGGGCTCAAGGCACAGCTGTGTTAGCAATGCTGGGGACTATTCATGACAAAGGCATTTCCAGATGCTTCCAGAATAGGCTAACTGGTTTCTAACCTTGGCCCTGCTCTGAATTAATGGCTCTCGGTTTCTTCATTGTACAATAAGAATGGCGATCATACCCTGTGTCTTGTGGTTGATATACAAATCTAACCAGTAAGTAACCCAACCTCTGAGCCTTCCTGGTCTCACATAGTAACCTAGCGCTAGGAAGGTGGATCCAGGAAGACTTTTGGGAGTTTAAGGCAGACTGGTTTCTGTTGTGAAGGCATCAGACTGGGCTCCGTTGTGAGGGCATTAGGAGCTTTTCCTTGGTGGAGAAGTGACTTTTGTTTGTCTTGTGACTGACTAAGGAGGAGGCAGGGGAGGGGCATTGTCTGGGTGAGTGGCAGAGATACCAGGGGTAGGGAGGACTCATTTCCCCTGGCGAGGAAGAGTTGGCTAGCTCTGTATCTGTTTCAATAGCTTCTTCAGTGGGCTGGGTAGAGTTGAATGGGGGTGGGTGTGGTGGGAATGAAGAAAGACATTTTGGACAAGGGGGCTAAAACCCTGGACCTGAGAATTCTATGGAGAATTGGGCCAGGATACTGAATCAACATTCCTTTTCCACACGATGGAGAATAAGCATCTTTACTACTCAATGCTGATGGATTAAAGGATTTTATGGAGCCAATGAGTTTAGCATGGAGCTTGGTGTATCATGATCTGTCTGTGGTAGTTCAAGATAAGGCATTATTTATAAAAGGAATGAAGTATCATTGGTGTCTCTTGTCCCTTCCTATGACGCCAGGAAAGCCATGACTTTGAAACTTTTGATAACTGTTGATCTGAGGCTTGGCATCCTGCAGGGCTGGGTTTGGGTGAGCCTTATGTACATTCTGGAACTACAGGACTGGAAGCTTAGGGAGGAGAAGAGATGCTTTAGAGATGGGGAAAAGATGGTTGGCAGGCCCTTGAGTGGTGGGAATCATGTGGAAAGGGTTGAGACTTGTATGGATGTAGATCCCCCAGATATCAAGATGCCCATTAGGGCAGTGAGCTCCCTGTCTAGTGTGACATAGACTATAGGGGTTCACACTTGAAGGGTCATCTGGATTAGGCACACTAGGGGAGATGGAAGCCCCGGATGCCATGGATTGCTTGTGGACCTCCATACCTGTGATATTTGAGTTTATTCTCTAAAAGAGCCTGCTTTACAGGAATGTGAGTGTTTGAGTTCCTTAGGCTCCAGTGTGCTGGGAAAACCCTCTGTCTTTACTTGGATCACTGGCCCTGGTGTTTGGAAGGAGTCAGGGAAAAGGCATTTGGCTATAAGAAAGCTCAGAATTGGAGAATGGGGAAAAGTTAAGCAGTGGGCTTTGTTCCAAGGGTCTCAGGAACAAAGGGCAGGCATCACTGCAGTTCTGGGGTGTCACATAAACACCCCTCTCCTGTTTTCACCACCACATTCAGTGGGAAGGGTAGAGCCAACAACTGATTTCTACAAATGACTAGCACTTTTGTTTCACAGGGCTAAAAGCCTACAGCTCCCACTGGAGACCTGGCTCTGGCCCCACCTGTGAAACAGACCAGAAAAGTGATTCGATATCACCGCCTAGTGGAAGCAAGAAAGGTTGTTTCTCAGAGTCCTGGGGTTAGCCCAGTTGAGGGCTGTGGCTCCACACCCCTTTAATTTGGGAGGAGCTGCTTTCTCCACCTACTCTGAACACAGAATGGGGCTGTGCTAGACAGATGGAGATCATTTCTCCTAGATCCTCTTCTAAGGGAGACCAGCCAGCTCCAAGTCATACAGTTTGAACCTGGCTACAACCAGCCTTCAGGGAGGGATTGTGTATCCTAAATACCTGCTTGACACTGGCTCTCAATCTTAATTGGGACCTGGTAGACTAGAAGGATGGCTTGATCATCAGGAAGATGATCGACACCCATGCCATCCAGATGTCCCAAGAGGAAGGGCAGAAGCCTGCCCATTGTCACTGGGAGTCAAGATAAAGTGTGTTGGGGCCCAGTAACTCAACGAAGTTGTAATTATTTTTATCTTCCAAAATCCTTTCCCTGTTGAAGCTGTGCTGGATGTCTGGTTTGAGGTCACTTTATTCTTTCCACACGGGGGCATTTGGTCCATCTCAGGGTGACTTTCATCTATTCCTCCATGATCACTGCTGCTCACCTCTCACTTGGTCCTGGTTCCTCAGACCATGCAGCTGGCTTTACTATGTAGTTCCCATTTGGTCATCAATAAAATGTACTTCACTTTTGAGTTTTATATTGACTGGGGGAGTCTGCTTTCTCTTATGACTGCTCCAAAAGATAAGACTTGCTTATCACTAGTGTGTGTGTGTGATATGTGTTCATAAGCATGTGCACATGTGTGTGAGGTGCACTTGCATGTGTATACATGTGTAGTCCAGAGGTCATGATTGGGTTTCTTCATCAATTGCTCCCCACTTACTTTTATAAACCACAGCTCTCAAGTCTCACCCTTTTGGCTAGACTGACTAGGAATCCAAATTTTTCTGCTTCCCCAACACTGAAGACATAGATACACACCGTCAAACCTAGCTTTTTTTTTTTTTTTTTTTTTTTTGCATGAGATCTGAACTCAGGTTCTTGTGCTTGTGGGGCATATGTCTTACTAATGGGAGGTTGTTCATCATTTTATCCTCAGTTCTTAGTGCAATGTGTAGAGAACACAGTAAGTGATCAAGGAAAGATATATCCAAAACTTACCATGGTGAAGGGGGTGGGGGAAGTGAGGAGAAGCAACATTCCTTAAATAGATGGAAGACTCTGGGTTTAGACTCAGGGTGCCTTAGTCTCCTGGAATCTAGCTAGGTGAGGATGATGGCAGGTGACTACTCAGCAAGAAAGAATCACTGTTGACAGATACATGCAGCACATCTAGCTGTGCATCAACCTGAAGTGCCCGCGTGCACAAGTGATACATGGAGGGGTGGGCCCATGAGCCAGGAGAGGAGCTGTGAGTCAGGCTTGTGTTCCTTCGGCCAGCATCCAGCCTCATGATGACTCAGGACCTTCTGGCTCCACCTGAGCTCAAGGAGACAGAGTGATGGGGAGCAAGTGATGGTGCCAGAGGGGATGAGTGGCTGGATACAAGCAAGCAAGAAACTTCTATAGCTGGAGCCAGGCTGGTCTTGTCTCCTGTACCCCTAGGAGTTGACTTGTTCCCTTGAGACCTTGCAGGTAGGAACCATTCAGGGTTCCTCTCTCTGTCTCTTTGGTCCTCAAGGTTCTTATATTCAGCTCCTTCTATGCAATGAAGGCAGGAACTGTACTTGGGAAAGAGTTGTGGGGACACAGTTGACTAAAGGGATGAGTGAATAGTAAGCAAGAGGGTTGTAGCCAGGTCATCCAGATGGTCTAGAAGCAAGAAAAAAAAAGCGTATTTAGTGCCA
>PVIH01031647.1:0-10551 GCA_004025045.1 Sigmodon hispidus | reverse complement strand
TGATTTTTACATAATTAAATGGCTGGGAAACAAAGAAGAACAATAGTTCTGATATGGAAATTATAAGAAATTTAAATTTTAGTGCCTACAAATAAAGTTCTGAATTTAGTCAACAAAAAAAAATGTTGCCTTGTTTTCTCTTGTGTACATCCCCTCAGGGTGGTTTTAATTTCTCTCTTCACCTGCAAAACAGGAATTGTTTGCTATCCTGCAAACTACAAAATACACAGAAGCACACATACACACACACACCTTCTCTGGCTTCTCCTGGCCCTCTGTCCTGCAAGCCTGTCTATGGGGATGCCTGGTTGCTGGTCCATTCCTTTTGCCCACAGAACCTGTTCTGCATAGATCCTGCTGTCCTTCACTGGGAAGACCTTCCTTGATGGTGGAGAGAGAACAGGAGCCTCTGCCATTTACTCTTGAAGTCCTGGTACCTTCACAATGCCAACAACATGTAGGTATCCAGGAGTGATTTGCTGAGACAAATCCCATATCACCAAGGACCACACAGCTGTCAGGTTAGTACACTTCTGTATGAGCATTCTTCTAGATTTGAGGCACTGGGGGAAAGTGAGTGTGTATCTATAGTTTAAACTTGGAAAAACATATTTGTGATGATGATGTAAAAGGAACCAGGAAAACCAGATTCAAGATGGGCCCTGGGGGCAGCCATCACATTGCATTGAGATTTCCTAGTGGGAGCATGCTCCCCAATGAATCCTGTGAGGTCATAGGCCACTTTGCTCATCATTGTATACAAGTTAAGAGCTCAGTGCCTACCAAGCACAAAGCTAGAACATCTTTTATTTATTCTTTGATAATTCCACACATGTAAAACGTATGTTCATCAAATGCACTTCAACTCCCCTGGATCTCCAAGGCACTCCCGATATATCAATCATCTCCTGTGCCCTATCATACCCAAGTGCCGCATGTTGGAATGTTGACTGATATTGTTGGCTGGGCTTGTATAGGTTTGTTCAGGTAACCAAAGGTGCACTAAATTCCTGAGTGCAAAGGCCATATCATGTCCAGAAGATGACATTTCACCCTGCTCTTCCTCATACCCCAATTCCTACATCCTTCCCACTCCCTCTTCTATAATGTTCCTGAGTCCAGGAAGAGGAAATTGATTTAGCTATCCCATTGGAGGCTCAATAGACATTATGATTCTCTGAAATAACAACTTCTGAGAGAGGCTTCTCTGGCTAAGGTGGATGCTAATGTGCCTTGAAAAGTATGCAAATGCTATAGATGACAAGCAGGGTTTCCCTAGACACTGTCACCCTCAGCTCAGGCTTTCCCACACGTTGAAGACAGCATTGTTCTCTCAGCTGTGTGGTGCTGCCATGGAGAAGATTCCACCTTGGCACACGGGTGTGTAGGGTCTCACATCGGGGACATAAGCCCCTGGTTTTATGTTTATTTGGTGGGCTTCTCTAGCCCACAGCACCAGTCAGGGCTGAGCACAAAGCAGTGCTCAGTCTTAAAGTGTATTGCTTTCCATCAAGTTTTCTTGCATTGATCTACCACCCAAGATGCAAGGGTGATATGTAAGGGTGCAGGGTGGTGGAAAAACCCTCCTGAATATGACCTACACCCCGAAGGGCAATGCTGGCAGTCTGGCCTGAGGCCTGGCATTTCCTCAGCAGTGCTGGCCCAGGACTCAGGACCATCAGCTGAATGATTTCTCATTCCCACTGGAACAAAACTCCCCACAGAATGTGGATGAACCAATCAGATGAGACCCACATATTGACATGCAAACACCTACCAGGGTTACTGCCAGGCTAAGAAACCCATTGAGGGATCAACCCCTACTACTCGGAGGATCATGCCAGGGACCCTTTACTTGGGGATCACAATCTTAGCTGTAGGACCCCCCCTTCCTTAGCTCAGCAATATGCCAATAAAAAAGCCTGTATCTTTAGCCCTCTCTAAGGGTGCCTGGTACACTCTAAACTTTTCTTTCACCAAACCACACTAGATGATTACAGAAGATGAGGACATTGCCTCACCCTTTCAGAGAAGCCAACCACATTTATGCTATTCAAAGAACACATTCTGAATCCTTCTCTCCCCCTAACATATACCCTACCCCCATGTGCACATAGATACATGTTACACTTGACAAAATTGATCTTCTTTTGATAATACCCTAGCCTATGCTCCAGGTAATGCCTCTGCAAAAGTGTTTGCATAAAGTGAGTAGCATTAGAAACAAACCCAGTCACCAGAGGACAGACTTGAGAGCTACCTCAGCTGGCTCTTGCTCAGGAAGACCCAACCTTCCAGTCACTCAAATAGGTGTGCCTCAAGCAGACCCATCAACAGGTTTGAAAACAGCACCCCAGGAGCCTCTCTAGCCCTGACTGACCTCAAACCCTGAAAAAGCCATTGCTTTGCTTCAAATCCATCCAAAGTAAAATGTAGACTAATACATGCTTCCAATGTATGCTGGTTGGGAGTTTCCAGCTGTATGTAGATGCAGCCTTCATGGTGCTCCCTGGAGACTCTGAGACAACCCAAAGGCCCTACCCAGCCCTTCCCCCACATGCCCTGGACCACAATAAAGCATGTACTGAGAGGTGGGTAAAATGCATAGTGGAAGGATTTTTTTTATCTGTACTTGCTGAAGAACACTGAGTAAGAATCACCTCTACAGACTGGCCCCTCTTGTGCTCATGGAATTGTGTGTATATTTTTAGTCAAGCATTGTGGAGCCATGCCTTTGGAAGGAAGGGTGGAGTAGGATTGAGAGAATGGACAGAGTCCTGGATAAGGGATGTGCACACATGGTTCTCTTTTCCTGAAGACACCTGGAAACCAAGGTTTCTTCCCTGAGCATGATCTTTGGGAAGCTGGTGGCCCTTGAGACCTCAGCATTCAAGACCAAGGTCCAGCTGTTGCAGAACATGCTTCAGATAGCCCTGCAGCCTGCTCAGAGCCACCACCTCTGTGGAGTAGAGTGAGGCTTCCAGGACACCATCCAGGCTCTCAAGCTGTGGCAGGTCACTGGTCTGAGGCAGGGAGCAGCTCTTCAAAGAGGCCAGCAGATGGAAAAGGTCTCGGAGGTTCTCCAGGTCATTGGATATTTGCACCACATTTTGGGAAGGCAGACTGTTGAGAATCTGTTGGTAGACCATCAGGGCCTGGTCTATCATGGACAAAGTCAGAGTGGGGTGGAGCTCAGGAATGAAGTCCAAACCGGTGATCTTATGCTTGGCGGATACTGACTGCTATGCCAGAAAAAGAGACAACAGACACTCAGCAAATGGCAGGGGAATCAGTCTCCAAAGGCCTCCATCATGTCTGTGAGCCTGGGATACCTCCCTCCTTCCTCACCTTCCTTGTCCAGGCTCTTATCTCCTGTACTCAGCTGACTGCTGAGCCCCTAAGGGTCCCCCAGACTTCTGCTCATTCTCAGCCACCCCTCCCTTCACTTCTGTCTAATCTTGTTGGCTAATTCCTTTCTCCAAATGGCATCTTTGAGGAACTAGCTTTGGCTCTCTATCCCTTATACTCAGTCTAGCTTCCACCCTTTCCGGCTCTCTCCCTCCCTGTCATATTCTCATGTAGTTCTCCCTCACTGGAGTCAAGGCTGTGAAATATATGACAAACATATGACAAAGTCAAATCCCTTTAGAGTGGCTTTAATTAGAACAACAGTTGAGCCGTCATGGTGCTGGGTTTAGAATAGGAACCACTCAGGTCTAGATTCTACCAGGCAGAGGAGTCTAGAGCCATAACCACAAAGAGTGGACACTCCAGGCTTGTGAATTCTCAGCTTCTAGGTTGTGCCTCACATTCAGAAAGTGCTTAACATGTTTCTCAGACTCTAGTTCCTGCCCTGTTTCTCCTTTGTCCCCCAGAATCTCCCTACCGTGTGTGAAATGTCACTGATCCTGGTGACAATGGTCTTGATGAGGGTTTTGGTGTCATCCTGAATTTTCTGGATAGGCACAGCTTGGACATAGGACAGATAGGCACAAAGCCACAGCAACCAGCACAAGGATCTCCAGCACATTTTCCTCCCTGGGATCTTCTTGGGCCTGTCAACAGAAGGAATGTCACTTTTCAAGAGCCTAGTATAAATCATAAACCATGAGTTTTTAAATGAACACTATGCAGATCCTTGATTAAGAAACACAGGTTTGATGGGCTACAGGAGGCAAGGAGGTAATAAAGGTAAATGTATGCAAGTGCCAGACTCTTTCTGGCAGATAGGGTAGAGGGAGATCTGGACTAGCCGGCCTCTCCCCGGAGTTGGAGCAAGATGATGAATGTCATGGACCCAGCATGGCCTAGACACTGGTGAAATCACATGCTGAGTAGGAAGCCTTGTCGAAGCAAGAACTCACTTTATTGCTTTAGGCCGGGACTTGTATAGGGTTGTGAGAAGAGGGAGGGAGTCTTAAGATGGGGTAGGTGGGATGGGGGAAAAGGGCCAATTTTACCATGTTAGCAGAGGCTAGGCAGAGGTCGTCTTAGATCAGGCTATGCTGAGTCACTCACATATGAAGTTAGTGGCTAAAGACAGGTCTCTAAACTCTAGGAAGGGTTAGGAATTTACACTAGGCCTCAACCACGCAGCCTCAGAAGAGCCCAACATATCCCCCTTCTGTTTTTGTTAAGACATGGCCCCTGTCTTAGGTTGTCCTCCTTAAGGGGGATCTTACCCGTCATTGAGTACCATGCATCTAGGGGCATCCTACTCCATGACCTGTCTTAGGTGTCTCAGCCCACCTGAGATCTTACCTGTCATTGGTCAGATGGAGGGCACAAGAGGGGTTTTTATCAGAGAACAACCTGTTATATGAGGAACCAGGCACCTGAGTAGCTAGTTTATGATAGAGTTCTTCTATTTGGTTAATTTTAATCACCTGTAGCCGTTGGTGGATAAACTGCGTGATCTTATTGATCACACAAGGCCCAATGGTAAAACTGAGATTAAGGAGAAGAAAGGATCCAAGTAGGGGAAGAGTTTATGAAGGCTGGTCCACAGGAGACTATCTTTAAGATCTCTTTGTTTTTAGGTGTTTGTAGAGTCTTTTTTTTTTTTAAATCTTATCTTGAACAGTCCCCGACTTATTGGCATAAAAATAGCACTTCTCCTACAAAAGCAAGCAAAGACCACCCTTTATGCAGTTAGTAGATCTAGCCTCTTATTTTGGAGAAACAGTTTAGCTAGAAAGTCCAACT
This sequence comes from Sigmodon hispidus, assembly GCA_004025045.1. NCBI lineage: Eukaryota > Metazoa > Chordata > Mammalia > Rodentia > Cricetidae > Sigmodon > Sigmodon hispidus. The sequence goes on along the minus strand of PVIH01031647.1, from coordinate 5,346 downwards.
GTCTCTGAAGGTCAAAATTGGTGCTGGAGAGGGCCTTCACATCATCAATTAATTGAAGAGATAATTTTCTAAAGAGATGTGAGGACAGGCCAATTCTTGTGGCTCCTAGGGACCACACCTGTGGTGATCCCCAGTCCAATGAGGAGTGGTATTATTTGAATAGCTGTTTTGGATCTTCCTCCTATATAGTCAAAGGAGGGCCCACCTCATCCCTGGGGATGACATCTACATCGAGGACCAGAACAGCAGGGCTACAAAGGCCTGTCCACTCCTTAGGAGTAAAGCTATAGGCCTTTCCTCCTCTACAAACAAGGACCGTTCCAGAAGGCAGGCAATATTGAGTAGATGGAACAGTTATATTTCAATCACAAAAGGAAAGAGGGACACGGCCCACATCTTTACTGCTATTATTAGGGGAAGGTGGAGCCCACACACAAGAGTTAGAGGGTAGTGTGGGGAAAGCTGAGTAGCAATGGGAAGTGTGAGGGAGCAATTTTGTGAATTAATGGAGGCCTTGTTAGGAAGGGTGACATTAACAGGTAGAGCTAATGGCCTAGGGGTTCCCAAGCAGAGACAAAGCCAACAGTCCTACCCAAGGAAGGGGTTAGTCTGATTGAGTGTGGAAAAAATCATATCCAGGAGGGATTCTGTTTCGAGGCCGAGATCACCCCGATTTTCAGAGAGAGCAATAGGGTGGTAATTGAGCTTGGAAATTGTGCTAAAACAAGCTTTTCGACTTGGTGTTGGCCTTGGGTAAGCTTGTTAAGCTTTCCAAATAGAAAATAATGTATAACATCATTCTGCCAGAGATAATTGGGATGAAACTTTTGGGGGTAGCTTCCCACTTGGATGTCCTGACCAAGGAAGTAGACCAGAGACCACCAGTGGATCAGCCTGGGGCAATTTACTGCTTAGGCCAGTTTTTCTGGAATTAACAATCACAAGAAATACTGGACACTTCCTCCCTGAAGCACCCCCCACACATAATAGGGCAGAGAATCATAGCGGGCATGGAAGGGGCCAGTAGGAGATACAGGAGATGATGGCCTCCTCGAGGACCACAGGGAGCCACCGAAGGGGTCGAGCTGTGGGCCTAGGCCAGGCACAGGCCATACCTGTACCACCTACACCTTGGATTCAACCTGGTGGTTGGTCCCGCCATGGATGTGGTTTCCCAGCAGTTCTTTCCTGCTCCATGTTCCAGGAGACCCGTCAACTCAGGCTCTCTCTTTTCTTTTTCCCAACCTTTTTAAGGGTGGCAACTGCCCTCCCTCCTTGGAGGACCCTGGTGGAAAGCAGCCCAAGGCAGTGATGGTTCAATGGCTCCGAGATTGGAAACTTCTCCATTTCCACCAGAGCCCCACAGATCAGGGTCTCTATCCTGCTCCAGGTATCCCAATCAAAAAGGCTGTCATGAGGCAGCCATGGAGCAATCCCAAAGGGATAAGTCCATGTGTGGAGGCCTCAACTGCCAGAAAGATTAAATCCCCACTTCTAAGTAGGACTCACAAGGATTCCAAGATGGAATTTTGTTTAGAAGAAGACTGCCCCATATCTTAGGGTGGTAGACTCACCCGCAGACCAACTGGCCTGTCCAACCTACCTGGGGAAAATCACACGCTGAGTCCGAAGCCTCGTGGAAGCTAGACCTCAATTGTTCAGGCCAGGACTTATATAGGGATGTGAGAGTGGGAGTCTTGGGAGTCTTAGTAGAGGCTAGGCAGAGGTCATCTTAGATCAGGCTATGCTGAGTCACTCACACATGGTGTTTAAGGCCAGAGACAGGTCACCATTCTAGGAAGGCTTAGGAATTTACCCTGGGCCTCTACTACTCGGCCTGAGAAGGGCCCAACATGTGAATCTGTAGTGCCAGTGATCCATGCCAAGGGTGTATGTATGAGCCTGAATAGTAAAGATATTCATAGGTATTAGGGTGAAGAGGGTGGAGATGGTAGAAAAATGACTTTTTCTTTTTGTGTTCTTTCTAATCTGGGTCTCGGTGGGGAACAGGTAATGCATTGCCATCCATCGGTGGGAATATTAGTATAACCCACCTTCTGGCAGTACAGCCAAAAATGAGCACACTGCTTATATATTATTTATAGTGCTTGTGTAGAGATGTGCTCTCTTTAATCTGAGTTTTACTAAAGAGACAACAAATGAGACTCAGCAAGATGAGCCGACTTTTCTAAAGTAAGAAACATAGACGTCAGGCTGGGGTGTATGAAGAACAGATATGAGATATGAGATATGAGATACAGCAACTTTCTCCTGCTCCCATTCACATTCAGCTTTTGCAAGGTTTTAGTTATCCTTGGTCATCTGTGATCCAAAAATATTAAATGGAAAATTCCAGAAATGAATAATTCCTCAGCTCTCAATTCAACCATGCTGAGTAGGACTGTGACGCCTCCCATGGTCTCATCCTGCCTTTCCCGGGATATGAATCATCCCTCATCCAGGGTGTCCACATTGTATACATTACTTGTCTGTGAGCCACACAGTAGCTACATGGTTATCAACTGACATGGAATCTCTGTGGTCTTGTTAATACGGTGTGTTCCTCTTAACCTTTATTTAATTTAACAATGGCCCCAAAGCAAGAACTTCGGTCAAAGGAGGCCTAACTTCAAGAAGAGAGAATTTGAGCTCTGTGGATCTGTCCTCCAAGGCATATGAAAAAAATCAATGGGTATTTGGTGGCTTAGTCCTCTTCCGTGTACAGGTGCCCACCGGAAGTCATGGACTGTATACTCCGCTCATCAGTGGGAGCTGCTAGCTGCTATTTCAATTCAGTTCCCTGACACCCCAATGAAGGGACCAAGTGTCATAGGCCCCAGGCTTTAACCTCAGGATCTGTTTTTTTTTTTTTTTGTTTGTTTGTTTCTATGTGTCTCTGGCCAGGATAGTTCATTTCCCAAAGTATCTGGTCCTACAGAAAATGGAGTGAACAATAGAGCTGTCTCCAAAAGGTAAGTGAGATGAGTTTTTGATAACCCTGCCTACCTTGGCTTGTGTCTGATCAGGGTTGAAGGAGTAAATGCCAGCTATTTAAAAATGATTGTAATCACTGGGCAGAGCTTGACCATTCTGGGCAACAGTACCTGCAGCTTCCTCTGAGTTACAGCCTCCCACAGGCATCCCAACAGGGTACTGGGTGCTTGTGGGTTTCCCCTGCAGCACAAGAGTATGTGGCATTCATTTCTAAGATTTATGTGTTCACATTATCCTCCTTCTTTGCAAAATTTACTACCAGATTATCTATGGTCATATCATAGCTATTTTCACATAATGGCTACCCTGAACTGTTGGACAAACAGGTTTGCATGTTCTCTCTTGGCGTGGATAATATGTCCCAGTGGATTCTGGCAATAAATTGCAGTGCTTTGCAAGCATGGAATGAGAGATGATGTCTTTGCAGAGTACATATGCCTAGGCTGAGTTACGCATGGGCTTCTGGGACACTCATGGAGGCTTGCAGAGAAAAGTGGTCACGGGCCCATTCAAGATTAAGCCATGGTGAGAACTGATTGCCCAACAGCACGTAGCAAGCTTATTCAACACACACACACATACACAAATACATTAACATACATGGCCATGTTGGGTAGACTGTTAGTTGCTCCCAGTGTCTTATTTTTATTTCTTTCCCACTCCTGAGTCCTAAGAGAAGTGTGTGCCCATGAAAAACAACGGCTATACTTCTACCATTAGGTGCAGACATGCAGCCACATGTGACCAATTAAACAAAAGCGTCATGTGGCAGCTCTTGGCATTGTTTATGGTGACCCATGTATACTTGTGGTTGTAGCATTTGTGAGGCCGAGGCATAACAGTTTCTTGGAAATTCCAGGCCAGCCTGGGCTACAGAGCAAGACCTGGTCTCAGAAAACAAAACCCCTAAATAAATGGTGCTGATAAAATTAAAGAATACAACAATGTCTTCTGCTGTAAGAATGTATGTCATTAATGGGCTGGAGAGATGACTCAGCGGTCTGCTCTTCCAAAGGACCTGGGTTCGATTCCCAGCACCCACATGGCAGCTAACAACTGTCTGTAGTTACAGTTCCAGGCAAACACCAAGGTAATTAAATAAAGTTTTTTTTTTGTTTTGTTTTGTTTTAAAAAAAAGAATGTATGTCATTAATTGCAATGGATGGGATGACATTTACACTGATCCAATGCCTTGGTTAAGTATCTGGTGACACAGTTAGAACTGGAGGTGCTTGAAGCTCAAGGGAAGGGATCAGGGAGATGGTTCTAGGGAGTCGAGGCCACAAAGCCTTTTCTTTCTAGAAGTTTCTGAAATGGATGTAAATACTAAAGAGTTGTTATAGTCTAAGATCTGGCATAGGAATTGCTGAAATGCTGGTCAGTACACTATGTCCCTCACTTCTGGGCACTGTTGCAGCAGAGTCTGGAAAGAAGTGGGACTGTGCAGAAGGACAGGGTGGTACTGACAGGCTACCTCCCCACCTTCTACTTGATAGCTCTTCTGTGGGCTGCCTGCCTTCATTGCTATCTAGGCCAAGCCATGGCTCACCTTCTCCATTGTGATTCCCCGGCAGAGCACACAGGAAAGGTAAAAGAACAGACAGGGGCCCAGAGGCAGCTCCAGGGAGGGACACGTGTCTTCAGAAAACAGGCTCAAGACTGGTCCAAGAGGCTTCACTATCTGCCCCTCAATTTCCCCTTTCTGATCTCACCTAGGTCCTGGACAGCCTCCCTGATCCCAGTTAGGTGATTCTTCACCGACATCCCCACAGGGTAGTTCTCTGATCTCACCTTCTACTGTGTCCTGAAGACAAGACTGCCCTAATTCTCCCAAGATAACAGTAGCCTCAGATGTGAACACCCTCTTCTTCCTTCCGTCTAGGTGACAGGGCAAACCCTTAAGGACAAGATGGGTGGGGATGGACACAGCTGCTGGCTACTTCTTCAGATCCAGACTGGAAGACAGCAGAGCCCAGGGCATGCCTGCTCACTATGCAGCAATGGGGAAAAGGACGACTAAGAGACTGAGTAACAGTTGGTCAAGGCTGTCAGCCTTGGGCTTAGCCTAGCTTCCCCCAAACCAGAGGTTAGCACGAGACCCAGAACACACTCTCCTCTTTTTTATCTTCTTGAGCCATCAGATTTTTATAGGATTTTTTCCCTGATTATCTTTTCTATGCTACTATGAATTAAATTCAGATAATGTTTGGCTAAGGAGCATATGAAACTATCTTGAAAATGCAAATCAAAACCACAGTGAGATATCATCTCACCTCAGAATGGCTTTTGTCAAAGACAAAAGATAGCAGATGCTGAGGGTGGGTGTGGAGAAAGGAAGTGCTCATACATTGC
>PVIH01031646.1:0-10552 GCA_004025045.1 Sigmodon hispidus | reverse complement strand
CTGGGTGGCTGGGTGGCTGGGTGGCTGGCTGGCCCCTAGCATCCCCCTCTCCTTGCTCTCTTGCTCTTTTTTCTTCTCCCAGATATCTCCTATTTATTCTCTCTGCCATCTCTGCTTATCCGTTCTCCTGCCTCACTATTGGCCATTCAGCTCTTATTAGACCAACAGGTGTGTTAGACAAACAAGGGAACACAGCTCCACAGAGGTTTTTTTTTTAAAAAAAAAAATCAACAGAAACAAAAGTAACACACCTTGAAATACTATTCTACAATAGGTGTGAAGAATGCCAAGGTCTGTCACCAGCAAGAACAATATTTGGGCTATAACTATCATAAGCAGCCTGGAGATGCCTGGTATCAGTGTTGAATACAGAGAAATGAATTCTGGGGGACTTCCTAGATGAACATTCAGGCAAACTTTCTTTTCAAAGGAAAGTACTTCATGGATGGAAGACAGAGAAAGAACTCAAGGCAGAGACCTGGAGGCACGAACCAAAGCAGAAGCCATGCAGGAACACTGCTTACTGGCTTACTTCCCAAGGCTTGCTCAATCTACTCTCTTATACAGCCCAGAACCACCTGACCAGGAGTCACACTGCCCACAGTGGGCTCCCCCCCACATCAATTATTAATCAAGAAAATGCCCCCACGGCGTTGCCTACAGGCCCATCTGATGGAAGTGTTTTCTCAACAAAGGTTCCCTCTTCCTGTGTATCAAGCTGACAAAAAAATTAACCAGCATAGATACAGCCCATCAGGGTGTGGAAGACTTGACAGCTGGGCAAGGGAAGCATGGTGACAGGAACAGGACACAGGCTGGTCACCCTGCACCCACACTCAGCAAACACAAAGTAAACAGGGAGCGAGGCTGGGCCTTAAGACTTGTCATCTGCAGCCCACTTCCTCCAGTGGACTCCCCTAACCACTCTACAGCCTTCCCAAGCAGCATCACCAGCTAGAACCTTCAAAACTTATCTCCAGGGGCCTGCCTCCTCTAGCTAGGCTACACCTGGCAAAGCTTCCTCTCAGAATAGCGCCACCAACTGGGGAAATAAGCATTTAACTTTCAAGCTCTGAGAGACATTTCATAGTCACATCACAGCAACGAAGTAGCCGTATACAGACAGCAGAGAAGTCATCATCCAGTCCTGTCCATGTGTCATTGTGCCCCCCACCTTCCCACTCCCTCAACCCCCCACCCTGCTGCAGTAAAGGGAGCTGAGACTGCTGGTCTGTCTGCACTCACTCGGTAAACCATGCTTGGCTGAGACAACCTGAACAATCCAGGCTCTTCCTGACCCACTGGGCAGGCACAGAGCCAGCTACTGGTTAATGCATGCTGGGTAATTTGGTGTAGCTGGTGGAGTTGATTCAATACACTTCTCAGAGGCCTGTACACAGCCTCATAAGTTCCTATTCAGGCAGGATGGAGTTTCCTTTCTTTGCTGGGGCACGGCTGGGGTGTCTTGAGTGGCATCTTTGCCTCTCAGGTGGTCACAGCTGCTCAGAGGACCTATCTGTGGCCTGAGCACCATCTCAAGAGCTATAGTAACGTCACTTTCCATGGCCCGATGCTCCTAGCTGCATTCTGAAAGGGCTCTTTGAAAGCTGAGCCTTCCTTTCCTGGAAGCCTGAATCCACTTGGCTAACCCTTGCTGGATTGAACAGCAGCACACAGCCCAAGTAGGCACTCTGGACGGCTCCCCCTTTAGTGTCCACGCCTCTGCCTGCCCACCCCTCTGCAGGTCTACTCCTCCAGCTCTCTGCCTGCTCATTCTCTTCAGTCACACATCAGCCCTAAGAATCTCAAGAAAGATAAGCAGAAAAGATGCACCACCATCTAGCCTGACAGTTCTCGATGGGGATGGTGTGTGGAGTGGAAGGTGGGGGTGAAGTCCCAGACGGAGAGTTTTGGAGGTACTATGGTGATCAAGGTGGAAGCTGGCTGCAGCAGACTGAGACAAGACACGGAAGTAAAACTTCCCGATGAGTGGCAGCCCGTGTGCTTCTGTGTACTCCTGCTGGGTACTGCTTCACAAACTTGAACGAGGTTCTTCTCCAGCCTTCCAGCCCCAACAGGTTTACAGTGAGCTGAAGAGACTACCTATCTGAAATTCTATACTGCTGACTGGGGACCACACTTAGAAAAGCACTGCTGAGGGAGGGGTCTATTCTTAAATATCCAATCTTAGAATATTATTCTTTTTTATATCTAAATGCATTTATTGAAAAAAAAAAAAACTGAGACAGCCTTGCTTTATAGCCCCGACTGATATCACAAGGTGTGACTCTCCTGCCTCAGTACTGGTGTGGCAGGATGTACCACCATGCCTAGCACCACATTCTTACACTCCACCTTTCTAGTTGGAGACAGTAGTGCAGATTAAGACCTTTTGTTCTCCTTAGCAAGAGCTGTTTGCCAACCCAGGAAACACAGTCAGGCCTCACTGGGAACACAGTTGGGGACGCATATGTATCATCAATTCCCATTCTGTTTTGTCTGCCCATGTGGCTGGTATGTTCCCCACAAGTGCTTGAACACTATCCAGACTCTGATTGTGGCAGGTCTTCAGGGCAGTTACACCATTCGTGATAATCTTGAGGTAACTCGAGTGGATTGCCTACTGCCAGGGAGATTAATGAAGTACATCTCTGAATGTGTCTGGGCGATGTTTCCAGAGATGACTATCTAAATGTGTGTGCCATCATCCCACAGTCTAGGAGCCTGAATGACAGACTATCATAGAAAAGATAGATGGGGGAAATTGCTCACTCAGTAGAGAACTTGTTGCCCAAGGACCTGAGTTCTGGTGCCCAGAACCCACTTAAGCCTGGATTAGGCAGCACATGTCTGTAATTCCAGTACTCTTACTTTGAGAAGGGAGCCAGACAGAAGAATCTCTAGAGGGTAGTAGGCCAACTAGGCTGGTCTACACAGTGGGGGATAACCAGAGATGTTCAGCTTCAACTGAGTCGGACGTTGAAGACTTACTTCCTGTCAGGGTATTTTTTTAATCACAGCAACAGAAAAGTGACCCAAAATTGGAAGAGGTGGAGTGTAGCCGGAGGAAGTGTGTCACTGGTGGTTTAGATATAGAGGTTACCCCAGCCCTGTCCTCCCTCTAAGCCTTCCGACTGCTGAGAGGTACCAAGCCTGGCATCTCCATACCTTCCCCATCACTATGTTCTGTGCCCCTAGAAATGACAGCGGCAAAAAGTGTGCTCCAGGGTATCAGAGTAAATCTCTCCTCCTTTGATTTGTCCTTTGGGGTATTTTCATCATGGATGTGCAAAGGCAACTAATACAGATGATCTCCATAACCCCTAGTGCAGGGTTTCCCCAGCAGGCACCATTTCCCAGGTGGTGTACCAGCCAATGGGGCAGGCAGAGCCATGCCATGCAGGGCCCAGGGCCCAGAACCCAGGATTTAAGAATTGTTGTCCACAATCCCACTTGTTCTTGCTGCCTCTCCTCACAGATGACAAGGGCCTCTGTCATAGAGCAGCCACAAGGTGGAGAGAGGCTGGCTTCTGAGTCTCTGTGTGAAAGACACCAGCAACAGTTCCACGCATAGCTACCTGGCCAGCAGTGTAGGACATTCCAGAAGAGAGACTCTATTTAACTTCTGCTGTATTATAACCATTTCTCATTCTATGATCCCATTACTGAAGCCTAGGCCAACTGATACATTTTATAGTACTAGTCAGTAGTGATACTCAGGTTATACCTGATGAGGTGACAGCTAGGATAACTGAACAGGACCTCTCCCTTCCAATGGAGTATGAATATCTAACCTTAATCACATCTTTCTCCTGGGTAACCTGAGTTGGTCATCAGATGTATCTCAGCACACATACATTGAAATTTAGGCACCATTGTCACAGCGGTATAAAACAGGGTCTTCAGGAGAAGAAGGCATGAAGACTCCACTTTCTATATCATATTACTGACATCTGCAGAAGAGACTGAAGAGCTTGGCTGCAGTTTGAATGAACAGCAGCCCCCATGAGCTCATGTGTTTGAATATTCAGACCCCAGTTGGTGGCATTGATAACTAGTACAGCATCTTAAGCCCCCTTTCCACCTGTCCCTTCTGCCATGAAAGGACACAGTGCTCATCCCTTCCAGAGGACACAGCAACCAGGCATCATATTGAAAGCAGAAAGCAAACATTTGGCAGACAGCACACTGGTATCTCGAGCTCACTCATCCCAGACTCCAGAACTAAGTGACTCACTCATGGGTCACCTGTAAGGATGGTAGGGCACACTAAGGACTGAGAGGTCCTACCATGGCATTAGCTCGGCAGCTCCACTCCAGAGAGCCAAAAAGAAGGCTCTTCATTTCTCTTATACAAGTGTGTAAATTGAGGCACAGAAAGGAAAGGCCACAGAGTAGCACAGACAGGTGGGACTCAGAAGCCAAGAATGCTGGGGTCAGAGCTCCTGTAAAGAGGGGAAAGGAGACAGATAGACAAGGAAGCCATCTGGGCTTCTGGCTGGGTAACAGACAATTCTTGGGGCTTCTGTTTCTTCTTCTCGCCTGGAAACCAGACAAGCCAGACTGCAAGCCAGGGGACAGCCTGACCCTGACCTCCTGGCCAGGCTAGCATTCTGGGTGGTTTTGTTTCTCTCCGGGAGCTAGATGAAACTTGAAACACAGTGTGCCTGGAATGCAGACGGCTCCTTTATTTCCATAGGTTAGCCACTGCCTGGGGCTGGGGTGCTGAGTCAGGATAGCAAAGGCAGGTGCCACCTGCCATTTCTGCTAATTGAGCTAAGGCTCCAGGTGACTCATCCCACCTCCTTCGGGTGTCTGACCCTCATCTGGGCTGAGTGGGGTGGTAATGTCCGGGCTGGGAGCCAGGATATGGTAGCTCATGGGGTTCAGACCACAGTGTGGAGAAGAGCAAGGGTAGTTTTTATGAGCCCATCCTGTTAGTACAAGCCCATGGCCACCACATGGCCCCAAGCAGGAAAAGAAACAGGAGGTCTCTCAAAATAGACCAGCGTGTAGCTGGGCTGCATTTCCCAGCTCCCACCATCTGGCCAAGCCTGGGCCCGGAAGAGAGGCAGGGGAGGGGGAGCCTGCGTGTGGATAGGCTCCCAACGGCTGGGTAGCAGAGCCCAGTAGACCGCCCACCATCCAGCCAGTACCAGGCTTTTCATTTCCTTTGACTCCAGCGTGAGTGAGAGGCAATATCATCAACAGATAAGCTAACTGGAGCTCAGAGAGGTCAAGAGGCATGTCCAAAGCTACACAGCTGGGAGAAGGCAGAATTGGCATGAGTTCAGGACTGAGTTCCAGCACCTGGAGGCTACTTGCTACTGGGTTTGAAGCCTTTGTGCTGCCTCTGACTTTAGACTAGATCCCAGGAGAAGCTGAAGTCTGGGACTCAACATGGAGACCAGTCTTTGGTCACACCTGCCTTAGGGTTGTCTGTGATAGCTGCAGCAGAGAATTTCTATAGGGACTTGTTATGGAGTGGCTTCACCCCACAGAAGCCCTGCCAGGGTACTCTCGTGTGTGTTAGAGTACTGATACAAACTCTGTAGACCCCAAAGGCCCATGTTCCACACCAAAGCTGGTCGCAGTCAGACCCTGGGTATCACAGAGATACCCACCATAATCACCTAAGCATCCTCCATCACCACCCTGGTATGCCTTCCAAGTTGCCCTGAAGGGATGGTAGCCAGGTGTGTATTCACTGTTTTTCCCAAGAAGATCCCAAGGTTCAGGGATCTGGAAGTTCTATGTACACTGAGATAGCCAAGTAGGACACTGGTCTGTTCTTTACAAAGTCACTCAACTACCATTTACAAGGTGGTTTCTGTTCCTGGAATCAGAGTGAGGCTAGTCACACAGGAGTTGTCTCTGTACCCCAAACCCAGTGATCTGTCCATGTCTTCAGGCCTCCTCCATGTAGTCATTGTTATGGTGACTCCATTCCCACTGGCTAGCTGGATTTCGGTACTGGGTGGGACCTTGGGATAAGGTATAAGGTAGGGTCCAGGGCTATACCTACCACAATGCTCACACTAGAACAATATCAGTGGCCAGGTCAGGCTGATGTTCCCAGGGTATCCTAATGGCAGAACTCTCAGAAAGCCTCCTGAGAGGTAACAAGCCCCTCATGGACTCAGATCAGAGGCAGGAAATGAGAAAGACAAGGAAGAAACAGAAGAGATGGAAGAAAAAGAGAAACAGAGAGAGATGGGAACTGTGAACTACTGCTTTCTGCTCACTCCCAGATCCAGATGAGAAGAGCCAATCTTAGGGTCCTGTCTTCTCTACCCATCAGCCAGACCAGGACAGTGCAGAAGAGATACCTAGAACCCACGGGACCCCAACCAGAAGCAATGCCCTAAGGCTGGGTCAACCGGGGAGAACTCTGGAAGCGAGAGTGAGAACACCGTGTTTGGGGATGAGATTGGAGGTTGGAGCTTTGCTTCTGTGTGTTTGGCCTGAGCAGCTTCCCCTTCGTGAGAGCTTCAGGCTGTACAGGAGGCTAGGAAGCACAGAAGGCGTGGACACAGGCCGCAAGGGAGCGCTCAGGGAGCTGCTGATTCGCTGGGAGAGACCAGGCCAAGGAGCTCGGGAACTGTGAAAAACCAGGCCTCAGCACTGGACCAAAGCACTATTGTTTCAGTGAGGTTGTGTGGGGCACCTGGCTTGCTGTAGAGGCCTGGGCATTGTGGAGTGAGGCTGCTTTCTACAAGACTTGGTTTTCTTCTCTATAAACGAGGAGGTTTGATGAGGTTACAAAGAGCTCATCAGACTATATTGTAAATTGTTTGCCAAGTAGGGCGTTAAGAAGGTAGAGGCAGGGGCTGGAGAGATGGCTCAGCGGTTAAGAGCACTGACTGTTCTTCTGGAGGACCCAAGTTCGATTCCCAGCTCCACATGGCAGCTAACAACTGTCTGTAATTCTAAGATTATACATGCAGGCAATAACACCAATTCACATAAAAAAAAAATAAATACTTTAAAAGAAGGCAGAAGCAGGAGAATCTCTGTGAGTTCAAGGTCAGCTTGGTCTACAGAGTGAGTTCTAGGACATATAGAGCGACCAGGGCTATGTAAAGAGATCCTGTCCCAAACAAACAAACAAAAACCAAAGCAAGAAATTGTTTGCCATCATTACCCGTTGCTTTAGCCACCATCTCCGTTGATGTTTACACAAGACCAGGCTCAATGCCTGTCACTGGGAGTAATAAAAGTACAAGCCAGTGCTACAAAAGTTCATAGCCAAATGCTCAGAGCAAGTCAGAAGCCAAGAGAGTTGTTTGCACCTTAGTATAAATTAGCGTTACAGCCCACTGTCCTTAAAAGAAGGGAGGCCACTTCCTTATGAAAGGGCCAAATTTGTATGAGAAAGGGCCTCACACCATGGAAAATTGCTGGGGAATGTCAGGGAATTCACCCATCCTGCTTTGTTTTATTGGGAAAGGATGGGGGAAGGGTTATAGATCTGACCCCTAAGTTTCCACAGAGACTCTTCCAGATTCCGGAAATTCCCTGCAGGACCTGGAGGAAGAAGCATCTGTTTAAAGTGTAAGGAGAAGCCTCCCTTGCCCAAAGCACATGGTTCCCACCTTTCCCTGGTTTCCACCTTCTGCAGAGCATCCACCTACCTGAGCCTTGAACCTAGGCTCCCTTGATCCTGTTCACTTGGGAGGTGATTTGGGCTGGCTTGGGGAAATTGACTAAGTCTCTGGGCTTTTCCCTGCTTGCTCCTCCCACAAATCAGAATAGTCCCTGGTCCTGGCCTGAGTGACCTTCCAGTCTCAGAGGGAGGCAGAGCCAGCCAGGGACCAGGGTTGATGACCCAGATTCCACTTCCTGCCTTGCTTCCCTCCATTCCCAGACACCAGCTGCAGCCGGAACCGACAGCCAGCAGGCGGGAAACCTCACATAGACCTTTGCTGGAAGCAGTGGCACCAGCTGCTGCTTGGGGCCCCTAGCTGGACGCCTGTAGTCCTTCTCCATAGGTGCAGGGTCCAGGTCGGGCCACAGCACAGCCACACCACACCTCATCCAGCCACCACTCCCATTTTACAGAACAGACAGAGCTCCGAGAGAAGCAACAGCTGGCCTAAAGCTAAATATTAAAAGGCTGGCTGAACTCACCTGGCCCAGTGCCTCCTGCTCCCAGAGTCTCAGAAAGTCCCATAGGCTTTAGGGTAGAGATTAGTACCTGGATGGCTGGGAAAGAAAGGATGCTTCTACAATCACTAAGGATATGAAATCCATTGTCCCAGCCTCTGGCATGCCTATGGGGTAGCCAAAGTTGAGATGTGGGCATCTCTAAAGTCATGCTTTTTTTTTCAGTCTTCCTAGAGCGTCCCCACTTTCTCATCTTCTAGGACAGTGGGGTGAGGGGACACATTCTGTTGTTCAGCCACAGGACCTTGTCATGGCATATCATGAAATGAATCCATGCTATAGACCTAGACACAGTTCCTGCACTTGAGAGGGAGAATACCAGCCAGCCAGCAAACAAAGGAATATAGTACCTGAGCTGAGACACCCGCATGACAAAGATGGAGGCATGCAGCAGGGCTGCTGAAGAGAAAGGAAGGTGGGTGGCTAGGGTCTTCTCTGGCTTTGAGCAGGCGACATTTAGACTGAGCTATGAGAATAAGAAAGGATGCATAAAGCCTGGGGAAAGAGTTCTTCCAGGCAGCAACATGTGAGAAGGCCCTGGCGTAAACAAGAGTTCAACACGGTCATCCAAGAGAGACCAGTGGGTGCTCTAGTGGCGTGAGACCTGTCAGGCTAGCCAGAACAGGTCTCCTCCTCCTCCTGGAGCTCAGATCGTGGCCTAAAAGCATCAGGAAGCTGGAGAACATTTGTATGAGAATTTCTGGATCTGGTGGTTATCTTTAGAGCCTACTTTGCTCTGATAAATGAGGGAGGACAACAGACAGGGGCTGGGAGATGCCAGCAGCAGCGTGGATGGTGACTAGAAGAAGCAAGCCAACTGAAAGGAGCTTGGGTTGGTCCAGGTGACCTGGCTTGCCAGGGGAGTCAGTGAGGGTGAGTGGAATGCCGAATGGCCCGGGCTGTCCCGTGTTAATAGCTGTGTGGGTGCCTTTCCCGAGAGAAATGAAGTCGGTCGCTAGCCTCAGACAAGCAAAGCCTGGACTTCCCTGTGCTGTCCAAGGGTCTTGCTGAGAGGGCAGTTAGCAGGTGTGGCCTCCGCATTATTACATCTCCTCTGGTTGCTGTGGGTCTTCCCTCCTTCATTGAGGTGCCAGAGGGCAGGCACCCAGCCTGGCTTGACCCCTGGCTCTGTTCTCAGTGTGAATACTCAGTGCTGAATCTACTGGCTCTTCTGGAAGAACTTGTAAGTATTTATGAGCAAACGATATGCCCAGAAGCCAGAACCACAGCCAGCCCCCAGGGCCTGTCTGATGGCCCCCTGGGAAACTCCACCCTGGTTCTGCACTTTCCTCTCCACTGCTCCAGCTTCCCAGCTTCCTGCCAGGAAGCACAGCCCCCAGGCATAAATCATTAACTGGAACCACCTCTCCCAGCCAGCTCCTGTTTGCAACAACGCTTTGCCTCTATTATCTTGAAGGGTGCTTCAGTTCGCCCTGGGTGGCGCACAGACAGAGGCAGAGGGTGTCAGAGAGGTGCCTCCCATCATCTGCTCCACAAGGACACATGAGGATCTAACCACTGCCTGCTTCCCAAGGACATGGCATTTCAAACAATCCACAGCAAAGCATCTAAGAAGAAGAAATCTGCTTTCTTCCATCGGGGCTGCTAAACAAACATGGGCTGGTGCTGGAAACAACAGAAAACCATTCCTCAGAGTTCCCAAGGCTCCATGCCTGAGAGGCTGCTTTCTGGCACACATAGATGGGGGTCTTCTCAGGAGACCTCAGACTGTGGAAGGAGGGATTCTGGTCTCTTGAGCATCTTGTAAAGACTCTGATCCACTCACAAGCTCCACCTTAACCTAATCAGGTCTCAAAGGTCCCACCTCCTATACCCACAACCTTAGGGATAAGGTCCTGATGGGTGAATTGGGAAGGGGCCAGGGACCAGCCTGGAGCTGAGAGTTAAGGGTGACTTACAGACATTGTAACTTTTGGCTCAAGGAGGGTGCAGGGCTAGGCTGGGAAGGCCAGGGCACCCAGGCCAGGTAAGGAGTGGACCCGAACATATAGATCTCCTCAGTCTTTGCTTAGGAGTCCCTGGAGACCTGGCCCTCCTGTCTCAGACTTCCAGCTTCAAACATGTTCCATACAGGTACTTCCTTTCCCTGATTATTTCCACAATTTCCAGAGACTCTAAAGCGGTGGTTCTGAACCTTCCTAATGTCATGACTTTCAACTTTGCATTAATATACATTATCCCAATCAGACATATAGATTAATTTCCCGTTTGTGTCAATATACAAACATTCGTACCATGTTCAACTTTGTATCAATATACATATTATCTAAATCAAACATATAGATTGATTTCCCATTTGTATCAATATACAAACATTTGTACCATGTCAATTCATTTTTCATTCATCCTTTGGTTAATAGTTGTT
>PVIH01031645.1:0-10553 GCA_004025045.1 Sigmodon hispidus | reverse complement strand
CCTAGGGATCCACTCCTGAGATGAACGGCTGGGAGCTGACCAACTCCTAGGCTGGGTGATGTGTACAGGAGCTCTTGTCACTTAGCTTTTCTGTTTAGGTTTGCAGTTCTGTAACAGCCAGCTTAACATAGGGAATGCACAAGTTCACAAGGAAGGTGTTTGCCCAAGTGTGGCTTACATGGACCTCTTGAGAAGGCACTTGGTATGTTGCATAACCTCCAAGAGTGACTAGAACCTTCTATGTGTCTGTCTGCACCAGCAGCACTGTGGGTGTGCAGGCAGCAGCTTGTGCCTGGAGACAGCTAGCATGCCCCCTCACTTCAGCCCCCTCATTCTGGCGGCATCCACGCTGCTCCTCTGAGACTGTGGAGGCAGGTTTGTGTGCTGGGCAGTGAAAGATGGAGGCCAAAGCCCCTGACCTCAGGAGAAAGGGCTGTAGATGTTAAGATTCTGCTCTTGTTCCATTTAAGAATTCCTACTGCCACAATCGCTCTCTTGCTTCTGTCCTCTCAGGAGCCCGGGAGTGAGTGCCCCCCCTTTTAATATTTATTTATTATGTATACAGTATACAGAAGAGGGTACCACATGTCATCATAGATGCTTGTGAGCCACCATGTAGTTGCTGGGAATTGAACTCAGGTCCTCTGGAAGAACAGTCAGTGCTCTTAACCTCTGAGCCATCTCTCCAGCCCCCTCTTCCTTTCTCCCTTCTTTCCTCCTTCCTTCTTTCTCCCCTGTGTTATTATATCAATATCTGTCTGTTATTATAATAATTTATTACAATATCTCTGTCATTATAATAATAAAGCCCTTTTATGCAGAAACAGGCTAAGTGCCTAAGTGTCTGCTTCCTGCCTCTGCCCCTCAAGGCTCCCTGAGTAGGATAGGGCATGTGGCCTCTCCATTCATAGACACTTGCTGCCAGCTAACTGGGTAAAGCGTTATCGTATCATGCAAGATTCCCACATTTGATGCTGTAACTTGATAGTGAGTTTTGTAGTTTTAACATAGCTATGATTTCCTTAAAAAAACCTTTGAAACTGTAAGTCACTTTTCTGGGGGATTCCATTACCATGCACATTTCATTTCGGGCAATAACTGAGGTCTTGGTTTTTGGGTAGTTGGACTCCCTGGGTTGCTATGTCAGTGGAGACCCCTCCCGACTCAGTCCTTTTAAGCAATGTGTTTCCTGACTTCTATGTGCTTCCGGCTGACGAGGGAGCATGGCATTTCTACAGGCCCACCTTTTTGTCTTTGGGATGCCAAGTGATAAACTGTTTGGGCTATACCGAGACCTCACATGGGAACACAACGTCACCTGACTTGTTTAGGCCCCCTCCTTGCTACCCGTCAGAGTCTTGGCCGGTCACCCAGGATTTTAACTGAGCAGCTGTCTTCCATGACAGAAGCTGTTTGCTCGCAGTGTTGAGACAGAGAGAGCGCCTTTCCAACACTGTGCCCCTGCACTTTTGTGTTGTGGGACCCACAGCTGCTGAGCTCCAGCTGCCTGTCCCTTCCCCCCCACCCCCCCAACTTTCCGATCTTAGGGAAAAAAAATGTAGGTCAAGAGGTCAGAAGTCAGGCTGTCGCCATCTTTGATTGGGCGGAGCCAACTTTTTATTTGGGCAGAAGCCAGCCCATTGTTCTCTTTGATTTGGGCAAAAGTAGGATGACCCATCTTTGCTCGGATTCTGCTGCAGGCAAGTGGGCTTCCAGAGAAAGTCATTCAGCGGGCACTTCTACAACCTGCTCTGTCTAGTTAACCCTTTTAAGCTTTGATTATGTCAACGATGACCAATTCCAGCTTGAAGCAGCCACAGAAAAGAATGCGTCGTTCCTTGTCCCTGAGACAAGCTAAAAAATCCCAGAGCCACAGCAATCATACCCTGCGCGATAGCTTGTTTTGACACACCAAAACACAAACCTGTTCTAGCTGTTTTTTAGATTTTTACAGATTTTGTACGGTTCTAGTGCGACCTGCCTTCTTAGCTCCTCCAAGGGACAGATGCCTGATCTCCAAGATAACAGCTACATCATCCACACCTATCTTCCTAGTCTACCCCAAATCTGCAAAGACAGGAAATTCTGCATCCTCATTCATCCCCTTCAATAACCCATCTTTTTTTTTTTTTTTAAAACTTTATTTATTTACCTTGGTGTTTTGCCTGGAACTGGAACTACAGACAGTTGTTAGCTGCCATGTGGGTGCTGGGAATCGAACCCGGGTCCTCTGGAAGAGCAGCCGGTGCTCTTAACCACTGAGCCATCTCTCCAGCCCCAACCCATCTTTTTATATGTAATATAAAATCAAAGAATGAGAGATATTAAGATTCTGTTGTAGCTTCTAAAGCCACGCCCTCCCCTGAGTTATGACGTCAAGCCCCATTAAGACTAAGTCTCATTGCCATACTCCCTCTCTTGCTTTTGTCCTCCTGGGAGCACTCCTTCTCTCTCTCTCTCCCTCCCTTTCCTTTCTCTATTATAACAATAGATCTCTGTTAATAATAAAGCCCTTCTAAAAAGACAGAGCCTGGGGCTGGAGAGATGGCTCAGCGGTTAAGAGCACCCCCTGCTCTTCCAGAGGACCCGGGTTCAATTCCCAGCACCCACATGGCAGCTAACAACTGTCTGTAGTTCCAGTTCCAGGCAAACACCAAGGCAAATAAATAAATAAATAAAGTTTAAAAAAAAAAAAAGACAGAGCCTAAGTGTTACCTGTCCGCTGCTGCCTCCTGCCAAAGCCCCTGCATAGGGCACGAGGCCTCTCCATAGACACTTGTCACCAGCTAACTGGGTAAAGTATTATTTTACCATGCCAGATTCCAACAGAAGCAAGGAAGCTGCTCAGAGGCAGGAAGGAGCCTAAGCTGCATGTGGCAGAGGAGGTGGCTGTCAGTCTCCTGATATTAGTTTCCTGTGTCTCTTTTTCTGTTGTAACTGTCAGGGCCCTCTCCACACCTGGGGCTTGCCTTCAACTGCTGTTTCTGTGAAAATGTGGGAACTCTGGAAAAAGTCCATACAGAGTCAAAATCTGGGAAAGCCTCTCCTGATGCTTCTGAACTATTTCAAAAATCCTGGGAAAGTGGTCCACCAGTTTGTAACTATCTCCAGATGACCACCCTGCTGTCCTGGAGATGTCTGAGAAGGCTGGAGTCAGGGCTTTCTTCAAGGATGGGCAACCTTTTCTTGCTGTCGTACCAGGAAGAAGCGGAGCCTCTAACAGTGCCCACTGGCCTAAGGAGGAATCTGATAATATTGCTTGATTCTATGCTGTGACATTCCTTCAGACATAGGTATGTAGGCCTAAATATATTTCAGAATCTCAGTTGCATATCTGTAGGAGTGATTTACCTTGTGTGCTCCAATGTCAGTGTCTGAGATTTTCCTGTACCCATTTATACTTCAGCTGGGAGCTGCTGTCACCCAGGGTAACAGAAACCCACGGCCATCCAGACAGCCATAAAGGGCCCTACAACACACAACTTGCAACTTCTGTACATTTCAGTTAAAGTGTTTAATTGCTACAGCCACCCTGTTGCCATCATGAGTTCTATTCCACTGCCCTTGAACATGAGTCAAAGGGGCACCAGGTTGGCAGGTTGGGGTTGGGTAAGGTTATGCAGCTGTCCACGTAATCAGCCCCTTAATAGTCATCATGTGAGAGAAGATGCAGCAGGGCCCAGACAGCCCCCACTTTCAGCAATGTCTTTTGTGGTTCCCTGTTGCTAGGAGCAGGCTTCTGCTGCTAAGCAACAGAAGCCTGGAGGATTAAAATCAATTTCCTGAGCTCACTGGGAGGGACAGGGAGAGAAGAAGAAATGTAAATGTCTTGGGGAAGAATTTTGCTGCCTGGAAGCCTTGCTGGAAGATGCAGGAGGGTGACTGTACAGCAGGCTGGCACCCAGTACAGAGATTTAGAAAGATTCTAGTAATTAAGGTGCTGATCAGCCTAATTGGTGCTACTGTTGCTCTTTTGTGAAACCCTGGGGAAGGCAGCCAGTCTCTCAGGTCTTTCTGAATCATCTAGTCTTTCTGCATGGAATTGGTGAGAGGCTGTGCTTCAAAGACAGAGTCAGAGTGTTTTGGAACTCATCTATATTTTTGCCTGGATAACCTCAACAGTGACAGGAAGGTCACTGCTTCTAAAGCAGCCTTGTCTGTCACTTAGCCTTAGAATGTGCCTTGTCCTGTTCTACTCAAGTCCTTTTCCATTTAGTGCCTTTCTGATGAGGCCTAGGGATCAAGTCTGTCCTACAGTAGACAGGAGTGTATCTCTTCTGAGCTCTACTTTCCATCTCTAGGAACCTGGGGTGCAGCGGCGGAGGGGGGGCATGCTTGGAGACAGGAAGACCTTTCTTAAAATATTTAATTTTATTATCTTATGTGAGTTGGTGTTTTGACTGCATGCATGTATAACTGTGTAAGGGTGTCAGATCTTGGAATTACAGACAGTGGTTAGCTGCCATGTGGATGCTGGGAGTTGAACTCAGGTACTCCGAAAGAACAGTCAGTATCTTAACCGCTGAGCTATCTCTCCAGCCCGACAGGAGGACCTTTGCTATGACTTTCTGACTTTCCAGGCTGTACTCTCCACTGACCTGTTACTTAAAACCATGAGCCACTAGTTCTTATGAACAATTGTTTGTTTTTGTTGTTGTATTGAGTTTGGAGCCCAGGGTTTCATGCATGCAAGGTAAAGGGCTTTATTGATGGTCAGGCCATTAAATGATGGCTTACAGTGTGCCAGCAAATTTTGATACAAGGTCTGTCTAAATTGCTGTTATAAACTGTGGTCCAGAGTAAAGAACAGTGGCTAGCTTCATCAGATCATCTGTACTTGCTTACAGAAATTCGAGACCATAGAGTTTATTGGGCTTGCTGACTGTTAGCATTCCCTCATAGAAGGAAGACATTAGAAGGTATTTGAACACTGCTGTCTGTACATTATTTTTCTAATCCTAAAGGTCTACTGATTTCTGGGAAAGACTCTACTTTGAAGTTTGGTTGGCCTATGGCAAGTGTGGCTCAGCCTGAAAATTACCTTTTCCAAGCTGAATATGATGTCCCTTAGTGATAGACATCATATTCAGCTTGGGTGAATAGCATTTTATATTTCTCTGCAACACTCCCTCTAATGTACTATGTACTTATCAGTTTGGTGTTAGAGATTGAACCAAGATCATGTGCTTTACCCAAATAATGTTCCTAGTCTATTTTACCTATCTATTTTATTTTTATATTTCTCCCCACTACAAAGCAGTGTCCATGAAAGTTGAGATTTTTCTATTTATTGATGTATTTCATAATGTAGAATAAACCAAGCAACTAGTGTGTATTTAAAATTATGTGCTAGTGCTAGGAATGGTACAAAGTAGTAAAGTGTATCCAGTAGATATGTTCCTTTTTTTCAATCCCTAACATCTGCACACACACACACACACACACACACACCTGGTTTGGTGTTTTACACTCACAATCTCAAAAACATATATGATGCTGAAGCAGAAGGATGTAAGCCTAGGTTGCACCATGAATTCTAGGACAGCCTTGGATGCAATGTGACATTTTGTCTTAAATGAAAAATAATCGGGGCTGGAGAGATGGCTCAGCGGTTAAGAGCACTGACTGTTCTTCCAGAGGACCTGAGTTCAATTCCCAGCATCCATATGGCAGCTAACAACTCTCCGTAGTTCCAAGATCTGACACCCTTACACAGTTATACATTCAGGCAAAACACCAATTAGCATAAATAAATAAAATATTTTAAAAAAAGAAAAATAATCATAAAAAAGATCTGAGATGAGGGGATTGGAGTGATGTTGAGAGGTTAAGAGCACTGGCAGCTCTTTCCAGAGGTCCTGAGTTCAGTTCCCTGCAGCCACATGGTGGCTCACAACCATCTGTAATGAAATCTGGTGCCTTCTTCTGACATGTAGACATATGAGCAGCCAGAACACTGTATACATAATAAATTTAATAGAAAGATAATATACATATATGTTGCCTTAGTTACTTTTGTATTGCTGTGGAAACACTATGGTCAAGACAACTCTTATAAAAGAAAGGATTTAATTGGAGGCTTGCTTATAGTTTCAGATGCTTAGTTCATTATCATCATGGCAGAGGGCATGGCAGCAGGTGTCCATGATGCTAGAGGAATGGAGAGCTACATCCTGATCCATAGGCAGAGGAAGAGAGACTGGGTCTAGTCTTTCTGTACACCAGGCTGATGTGGGCTTCAAAACCCACTTCCGGTGACACACTTCCTCCAGCAAGGCCAAATCTACACCAACAAGGCCACACCTCGCAACCCTTCTAATCCTTCTCAAATAGTGCCATTCTTTGGTGATTAAACATTCAAATATAAATACATGAGCCTATAGAGGTGTTTGTTTTCAACTTTTTTCTCTCTTTCTCTCTTTAAATCTTTCTCTCTCTTCTTCCTCCTCTTTTTCCTTCCTTCCTTCCTTCCTTCTTTCCTTCTTTCCTTCCTTCCTTCCTTTCTTTCTTTCTTTCTTTCTTTCTTTTTTTTCCCAAAGCAGGGTTTCTCTGTGTAATAGCCCTTTCATGAAACTCACTCTGTAAACCAGGCTATCCTTGAACACACAGAGATCTACCTGCCTCTGACTCTTGAATGCTGGGATTAAAGGCTTGTGCCACCACCACCATTTGAGGAGGTCTTCTATTCTTATCCAAACCACTGCATTTTACTCCTAACCGCCCCCAAGCTTGCAGGCATATCATAATGTAGAAGTGCATCCAGTCCATTGTTAAAAGTCCCCGTAGTCTATTACTATCTCAACAATGTTTAAAAGCCTAAAGTTCAAAACCTTTTCTGAGACTCATGGTACCCTCTGGACTGTAAACCCTGGAAAATCAAAATAAAAAAACAGATCATATACTTCCAATATACAATGGCACAGAATATACATTGCCATTTTAAAAAGGAGGAAAGGGAGCATAATAAGGAAATACTGAACCAAAGCAAAACTGAAAACCAGCTGGGCAGGTTCTTAATTCTGCATCTCCATGTCTGATGTCAAAGCACTCTTTAGAACTCCAGCTCCTTCTGTTCCTGTCAGGCTGTCCTCACACAACTGAAGAAGACTAGCAATAGGTTTTTATAAATCTGAAGTTTTTATTGAATCACACAGACCTGGCCAGGGACATGCTGTTAGAATTGTGTGTGTGGCTCAGCGAGCAGGCCTGGAGGGGGCGGGTCCGCGCCAGGCCTGAGGAGAGGAGAAGGGAGGTCACAGCGTGAAGTTGTGTTCACTACCGTAGCGCCCGCCGGCTGCTTCCTACAGCTGCGAGCGTCGGGAGCAACCATGTCCTACTGCCGGCAGGAAGGAAAGGATCAGATCATATTTGTGACCAAAGAAGACCATGAAACTCCAAGCAGTGCAGAACTGGTGGTTGATGACCCCAACGATCCCTATGGGGAGTATGGATTGATACTGCCCAATGGAGATATTAACTGGTATTGCCCATGTCTTGGGGGAATGGCCAGTGGCCCTTGTGGGGAACAGTTCAGGTCTGCCTTTTCCTGCTTCCACTACAGCAGAGAAGAAATCAAGGGATCAGACTGTATAGACCAGTTCCGGGCCATGCAGGAGTGCATGCAGAAATACCCTGACCTCTATCCCCAAGAAGAGGAGGAGGAAGAGGAGGCAAAGTCAGCGGAGCAGGTGGAGGAAATAGCTGCTACTAAGGCCTCTGTAGCCAAAGAGCAGGGGTCAAGCTCCTGAAGGCCATAGGCCCTGGCTGCCACTTACCACAGGATTTTCTGCACAATGCCTTTTGGTCACCTCTGTGAATGCTCTTTCCCTTTGTGCACTGTAAAATAACTTATTTTAATGATCCTGGGTTTTGGCTACTTGCCGAATACACTGAAGAAAAGGGGGTGTGTGCATCTGTGTTCTGCATAAACCTGTCCTTGATTGTTAAGCCACTGCTGGATGTACTCTGTGATTGCTCCAGATTTTGAAATACTGTGCTGAGCTTTTCAGCAACCAAAAGTTGTTACTCAGGAAAGTATATCGTGAGAAAGCTGATTTATTCTGACCCATTGTGTCCCTTTTGGTAGGTTTTACACCTCTTTGGGAAATTAAGTAGCTGCCAAAACTCCTTCTAGAATGGGTCCATTTCTATTTGAAGAGGCTGGTGGTCAGATCCTTGAGCTGGAGTGCGTGGGGCTGCTTCCTTGACGTGGCACCCATGCTTCTGTGTTTACAGTTCAGACTGCAAGGTGTCTACAGCTGGGTGGGATTGGACCCTGCGACTCCCAGTCCCTCCTAAGTGAAAGGAGAGGCTTGGTATTTTGTTTATTGTTTTGCTGTTCTGAAAGCCCTGGTTTGGGGCGCGTGTTCACTCAGTCCAGTGAGTTGTGATATTGAAGGGGGGGACCTAGCTGCTTCCGGAACAGAAGCCAACAGAGGAAATGTCTGAATGAAGTACTCTATTAAAAAGAAACAGTTTCTGTCTGAAAAAAAAAAGAATTTTGTGTGTATTTTAGCATGGTTTCCATATACCCAGTTATCTGGTGTTGGATTTCTATGGATGCAGGTGGGAACACAGGAATGCTGCAGAAAGCAGCAGCAGATAGCATGGAACTCCTAATGGCTGTTTCTATGAAAAACAGCTTTATTGTCAGATCGATATGGTTATGATTAACAGAAAAGATAGAATTATAATAGCAAAGAAGGGAAGAAGAAGAAAGGAAAAAGGAGAAAGAAATGATGGAGCTCCCTAAAGAAACAGAGAGAGAGAGAGAGAGAGAGAGAGAGAGGAAGAGAGAGAGGCATATGGGAACCTTGCCTTAAATGAGGCTTGATGTCAAAACTCAGAGGGAGGCATGGCTTTAGAAGCTAGCATGTAGCCGGCTGGAGAGATGGCTCAGAGGTTAAGAGCACTGGCTGCTCTTCCAGAGGACCTGAGTTCAATTCCCAGCACCCACATGGCAGCTAACAACTGTCTGTAATTACATCTGGTAACCTCTTCTGGTGTGGTGTGCAGGAAGAACACTGTATACATACTAAATAAATAAATTAATTTTAAAAAGAAGCTAATACATATACCTTAGTTTATTAAATATCGAACCAGACAGCCCTGAGTCCATAATGCCAGGCATTTATTAATGCAAAAACTACAAGTTGGGCACTTTCTGTTGATGAGGAGTGGTCACTGTTGACAAGCATGACAGGAATGAACTTTTTACAAAAATGGGGCATAGCTGTGTTACCATGGTTTCACTGTTTGATCAGGGAGGAGAGTAGAAAGCCTTGGGGTTATAGAAACAGAATAATGCCAGCTGAGATTAGGATCCTGCAAGTGTTATGGACATAATATCAACACTTAAAGAATCAAGAAATAGAAATTGAATGCTAGCTCAGATTTGTTCAAATGCCCAAGATAAGGAGGGAATGACGTGAGTAAAAACTTTGCTAATTCCTCATCCAATTTTTAGCTGAAATCAGCCAGACCTTTAGTTTTGTGGAAGCACTTAGGGCTGGTGTGGTATAGGTAACCTTGGCACAGTTCACAGTCTGAAGCTGATTTTTGGACAATGTCTGTCAGTCAAGGGAACATACTCTGGATAGATATAGACCGGAGACAAATGTTAAATTAAGGAGCTTAGAGGGACATGTTAAGTTTTTGTGCGTGGGAGACACACTCACACACTCACTGCCAGGTGCCATAGGAGAGTTTATTTAGGAAGTTAGGATATTTGGAGAAGAAAAGGGGTGGGGGAGAGAGAAAGAAAGAAGGGGGAAGAAAAGGGGAAGAAGGGATCTGCTGCTACATGCTGTCTCTTAAGGGAGGGGTGGGTATAGATGTACATAGGCACCCCCGGGGGCCTGCTCTTTGTTCAGAACCCTGCTGGCAGCACCATTCTACCATGCAGTGAACACATGTGGCATGTCTAGAACACAACCACATTTTACACTCTTGTGTTATTTTTTAAAAATATTTTTAGGGGGCTGGAGAGATGGCTCAGTGGTTAGGAGCACCGCCTGCTCTTCCAGAGGACCCGGGTTCGATTCCCAGCACCCACGTGGCAGCTAACAACTGTCTGTAGTTCCAGTTCCAGGCAAACACCAAGGCAAATAAATAAATAAAGTTTTTTTAAAAAAAAAAAAAATTTTTAGAAAATATTTTATTTTTATGTGAATTAGTGTTTTTGCCTGCATGTATAACTGTGTCAGATCTTGGAATTACAGACAGTTGTTAGCTGCCATGTGGATGCTGGGAATCGAACTCAGGTTCTCTGGAAGAACAGTCAGTGCTCTTAAGCGCTGAGACAGAAAGTCGGGTTTATGGAGAGGGAAGAAATGAGTTGTGATCTCATGCTACTTTCAGCTGTCTCGGGGCAAAGATGTGTCTTTGGAAGTCAGTCTGCTCTATTTTTTAGCTTAGTTTTGCAGTCTGAGAGTTAAGGCCACAGGATGATGAATTTTTGTTTTCTGGAGCTAAGAAAAAAAATATGAAGTAGCAAGACAACTTCGGGAAGTGACACATATTGTTCTTTGCTAGCGCTGGGGGGGGGGGGGGGG
>PVIH01031644.1:0-10554 GCA_004025045.1 Sigmodon hispidus | reverse complement strand
ATTTAGAAAAAAAAAAAAAAAAAAAAAAAAAAAAAAAAAAAAAAAAAAAAAAAAAAAAAAAAAAAAGGAGTGGATGGCAAGAAATAATCAAACACAAGGCTGAAATCAATATTTTTAGAAATAAATAAGCAACAAAAATTCACAGACTCATTAAAACAGAGTTGGCTCTTTGAGAAAAATCAATGAAATTGACAAACTCAGAGCCAAATGAACTGAAAGGTGAAAAGAGAAGACCCAGATTAACAACATTAGAGATGAAAAAGGAGAACAAAATGTCAGACACTGAAGAAATTCAGAGAATTATAAAGACATGATTAAAATATCTTTACTGCACTAAATTGACAATTTTAAAAGACTTTTTCTTGATATATTCAACCTACCAAAGTTAAGTCATGATTAGACAAACAATTTGGATAGATCTATAACTCCTAGAGAAATATAAACACTAATAAGGTCTACCACTATCACCAATAACAAAAAGTCCAGGACTAGACAATTTTTGAGCAAAATTCTATTAGACTTTTAAGGAAGAATTAGTGCCAATACTCCTCAAATTATTCCACAAAATAGAGACATAAGGAACATTCCCCAATTTATTTTATGAAACCACAAAAAGACCCAACAAAGAAAGAGAATTACAAATCAAATTCCCTTATGTACATAGAAGCAAAAATAAAGACTGTAAAACTAAATCCAACAACACATCAAAAAGATCATCCACTATGATCAAGTAGGCTTCATGTGAGAGAAGCAGGGTGGATCAACATACCTAAATCAATAAATATTATCTACCATATAAACAGTATGAAAGTAAAAATGATGATAATCTCATCAGATGCATAAAAACTCTTTGACAAAATCCAACACTCCTTCAATATAAACATCCTAGAGAGTCTAGATATTGAAGGGACATAACAACATAAAAGCAGTTTTCAGCAACACTGCAGATAACAAAAACCTAAAAGAAAAAAAAAAAAACCTTAAAGCATTAAAATCAGAAACCAGGCAAGGTTTTCCACTCTCCATACCTATACAGTCTTAGCCACAACAATAAGACAACTGAAGGAAATCAAAGAGATACAATATAAAGGAGGAAATCAAAGTATATTCAAAATTTATATTCACATGTTATAACCAAGTGACCCTAAAAATTTTTCCAGGTACTCCTAATAAACACTTACACAAATGAGTGAAACTCACAAAAATCAGTATCTCTTCTATATATAAATGACAAAAAGACCAAGGAGGAATCAGGGAAACAACACTCTTCACAATAGCCTCAGATACTAAATATTATCTTGAAAGTAACTCTCACTAAGCACATGTAAGACCGTATGATAAAAAAGTCAAGTCTTTGGAGAATGAAATTGAAGAATATATCAGAAGATGGAAAGATCTCTTCTAATCCTGGATCAATAGAATTAATATAGTAGAAATGGTCATTTGACTAAAAGAAATCTAAGATTCATTTATATCATTCAAAATTTCAACAGAGTTCTTTACAGAACTTGAAAGAAGAAATTTCAATTTTATATTTAAACACATGTACACACACATGCACAAAACAACAGCAACAACAATAACAACAAAAAACAATATAACTAAAACAATCTAAAATAATACAGGAAATGTTAGAGGTGATGCCATTCCTCATCCTAAATTTTACTTCAGATATATAGTAATAAAGACAGCATGATATTGGCACAAAACAGACATTCTAATCAATAAAATCCAATAAAGACCCATATATAAATTCACATATCTATGGATGACTGATATATATATATATATATATATATGTATGTATGTATGTATGTATACTTAGAAGCCTGAAATAATCACTGGGGAAAAAAAGGACAGTATTTTCAACAAATGTTTCTGATCACACTGGATGATTGCAGGTAGATAAATACAAATAGAGCCATACATATCGGCATGCACAAAATTCAAATTTAACTGAGTCAAAGACCTTCACATAAAACCAGATAGAGTAAATATATAGAGGGAACAGCTCTCATTCACTGGTAAAAAACATGACTTTTTGAACAAAACACCACTAGGACAGGCACAATCAACAATAAATATCACCCTGTGCAACTGAGAATTTTCTGCATGATAAAAGACACGATCATTCAGACAAAGTGGCAGCTTATGAAATGGAAAAGATTTTTAGTAACTGCACATCTTGATAGATGGCTAAATTTTTAAACATATAAAGAACTTTAAAAATCTAGAAACAAAGAAAAGAATACAATTGAAAAATGGAGTACAAATCTAAACAAAGAATTCTCAAAAGAAGAAACTCAAATGGTTGAGAAACACTAAGAAATGTTCAACATCCTTACTCATTAGGAAAATACAAATAAAACTACTTTGACATTTTATCTTATACCAGTCCAAATGGTCAAGAACAATAACACTACGTGACAGTTCATGATAGTGAAGATGTGGAGTAAGAGAAACACTCATACATTGATGATGGGAGTTTGATGATGGGAGTTTGATGATGGGAGTTCAAATTTGTACAGCCACTAAGAAAATAGTACAAGTGATAGAGGACTGATCTCTAAAATATATAGAGAACTCAAGAAACTAGAGGCCAAAACCTTGAATAACCCAGTCAAAAAATGGGGTTCAGAGCTAAAAAGGGAATTCTCAGCAGCAGAAGAATTACAAATGGCTGAAAGACACTTGAAAACGTGCTCAACTTCTTTAGCCATCAGAAAAATGCAAATCAAAGCAACTTTGAGATACCACCTTACACCTGTCAGATTGGCTAAGATAAAAGACACAGATGACAGTCTATGCTGGAGAGGTTGCAGAGCAAGGGGAACACTCCTCCATTGTTGGTGGGAGTGTAAGCTTGTTCAGCCACCTGGAATGCAGTATGGCAGTTTCTCAGAAAACTGGGAATCAGCCTCCCCAAGGATCCAGCAATACCACTTCTGGGTGTATACCCTTAAAATGCACATTCGAACTCCAAAGGCATTCACTCAACTATGTTCATAGCAGCATTATTTGTAATAGCAAGAACCTGGAAACAACCTAGATGTCCCTCAACTGAAGAATGGATTAACAAACTGTGGTACATCTACACAATGGAGTACTACTCAGCAGTAAGAAAAAATGATATCCTAAAATTTGCAGGCAAATGGATGGATTGGAAAATATCCTCTTGAGTGAGGTATCACAAACCCAGAAAGATAAGCATGGGATGTACTCACTCATTAGTGGACTCTAAACAAAAAAGCAAAAAGCAAAGCATGTCTAAGCTGCAAACACTAAGCAGCTTGGGATCTGAAACACCTTGAACCGGCACCTTGGATCCCACTCCCTCTGGAGGAACACACCTGACTCAGCCTTGATGTTAGGGTGAGGAAAGCAGATCTGCCAGGAGTGGATGCTGAACTAAGCCATATTGGGACCTTGGGACCTCCTGCCCTTGCTGGGGAGGAGACAGTGATGTGGAGAAGACAGAGTGACTGGAAGGGGTGGCAGGGGGAAGGGAGTTTGAACATGGATAAAAAATATGACTCTATTCATAATAAATAAATAATAAATTTAAAAAAAGAAAAGAAAATAGTGGGAAGCTGAGAAGACAGCTCCCTCAAGATCTAACTATACTATTCTTGGGCATCTAACCAAAGGACTTTACATCCTACTACAGATACACTTACTCAACCATGTTTATTTGCTGCTCTAATCATAATAGCCAGGCACTGGAAATAGACTAAATATTTATCAATAAGTTAATGAATAAAGTAAAGTACATTTACACAGCCATTTAAAAAGTGTTTAGGGTTAGAGTTACCATTTGTGAATGTTGCTAGTTAAGTCTTTGATAAGCAGCCTACAATCCATAGAACTAAAGAGATTAGGTATAGAATAATACTGATATATATATATATAACATAGAATAATAATAAGACTGGAGGAGAATTGGATTATAGCTGGAAGAGTCAATAGAATAGACAGTGATAGGTGGATGAGGATGCTGTAATAGGAGAAAGGTAAGAAGGGGTTAAGGGAGAAATATGGTGAGGGACAGATAAAACTAAAGGCCATTTAAGAGGTTGTATGGAAATCTAATATAGTAGAAGCTTCCTAAAATATGTACATATATAAAGATTATATAAATAAAATCATCAAATAATGGGGAGACAGAGCCCCATTTAAACATCTCTCATCACCAAATAGTTTAATTCAGGCAATGGTTTATATCTAATCAAGTTTTTTTGCCAAAGGGTGTCCTATGGGAGCCCTCAAACAACCCAGGATATTGACAAGGTAATAAGTTGCTCTCTACAATACCTGCATAACTCATTGAACATGGAGGGGCTGAGATAATGATTACCTAGCAGGACCTTCACTCTTACTGGCTAGTGTTCATGGTACTTTGCATTGCTATTATGGAAAAAGGTAAATATCAGCCCGGCTACAAACCCTTGGTTCTGCAATGGTGACTTGCATTATGTTAGTAGCATAAAGCTTTGGGAGTAACCAACAAATATCTGATTTAAGGCCCTCTGTGTTTTCAGAAGATTTCTGTGTGTGTGTGTGTGTGTGTGTGTGTGTGTGTGTGTACATCTATATTTTTTCTCTTGTTTTTTCTTTGCTTCTTTAATTTTTTCCTTATTTGTTTGTTTTGACCTAGTTAGATTTTTTTTTAAATCTCATTTTATTTTAAAAAAAATTTAGAATCCATTTCTTTTCTAATGAGAGACTGAGAAAAAAATGTGGATTTGTGTGGGTAGGGAGATAGATAAGGTATTGGAGGAGCTGTAGGAAGAGGAAACCATAACTAGAATATATTGTATGAAAAAAATCAATCTTTAATTTAAAAAGTTCTAATAAGCCACAAATAAATTGAAGTTTTCTTATTCTCAAATAAATAAGTAACTTTAGAATTTCACTCTGTCATCTGTGAGGTTAATCTCTTTCCATAATACTTACCTTTGTTTTTCAAGCAAACTCCTTATGTTATATTTCAAGATCTTCCTTGAAATCTGACCCCCATTTAAAATGTACTGACATGAGTACACATCCATCAAGTCACTGTTCTCAAGTCAATAGGATTTATTCATGCTGGACCTCCAGAGAACGGAGTTCTTAGAGAAGCACTGGTATCAATTCCCTATCTTCCCTTCCAGCACTTTCTTTCCCTCAAGTATCTCTCATTTTAGATACTAGGAGCCAGATGTCAAAATACGAATATGGGATCATTGGACTTATAAGTAAAACAAAGGAATGGATAACATCTCATTCACGTGCTCTTTGGTTGCCATGCCAAGATAAGCTTCACTTGAAGAGGAGCTGCTTTTTACTGTGCTGTAGTCTAGCACCAAGAATAGAGAGCTGTGCTATGCCTATGAATGAAATCACACAGAGGAGATCCTCAAATATTTGCAAGTAATGTAAGTTCTAAGTTCTGTTTTGATGAACACACACACACACACACACACACACACACAGACAGAGAGAGAGAGATCTCAGGAGACAGAGCGACTGGTGATGAATAATTTCACTCTGAATATCAGCACTAGTTATGAGAAGTCATTATTATTAGCCCCTTTAACTTACTTCCAGTGAACCTGGTGGGGATGATACACAAGATTCTTATTTTGTGAATACTCACAGTAGTTCTTCTGTCCATTTTCCCACAGATAGGACTATAAATGCAACGTGAAATGTAGAACACAGCTAAATAACTAGATCTTGGGGGAAAAGCAAATCAATTACATAGAAATATTTCAGGGATTTGCTTCATATTAGTAAGGAATTAAGGCTACAGAGCTGACCAAGACAACTATTAAACTGAAGTTGGTACCTTTTCTGTTTACTTTTCTTAGAAGCAAATGCCAAGAGGGATATTAGGGTTAGGGTTAAGGTTAGGGTTAGGGAGAGTGTGAAGAGTAAAGACAGAGTGGCTGAGCCATCAAAAGCAGACTCAGTATCCACTAAAGGAGTAAGGGCCAGAGGGTTAGTGTGGGAAGAGCTACAGCAGTACAGTTCTAAGAAAATCATTTGGCTGCAAGGGAGTCTCCAAGCGACTGTTGCCTAGCAGCCAATGTTGAGCAGAAACTATCTCTAATAACACCAACGTTGTAGTTAGTCACCAGTTGGCAACAGCCCAGGGAAGACTGGCCTGAGTGGTGGATCTGAAGAGGTGGTTCCTTGAGCTGTCAATTTACCAATCCAA
Organism: Sigmodon hispidus; assembly: GCA_004025045.1. Lineage (NCBI taxonomy): Eukaryota > Metazoa > Chordata > Mammalia > Rodentia > Cricetidae > Sigmodon > Sigmodon hispidus. The sequence goes on along the minus strand of PVIH01031644.1, from coordinate 4,355 downwards.
ACAATGCATCTTGAGATTCCAATGTTGCCATAAAATATACACATATATGATAAAACTCAGACTAAAAGCTCCCTAAAAAGTTTCTTTCTTGTCATTACTTCATAATATTGAGCTACATCCTGGTCTTTTCCATCTCTTATACAATTCTACCTTTTCTAGTTCTACTCTTTATTCCAAATTTGCCATGAATCAGACTCTGACCCATTTTTCCCAACTCTTTAATAAGCTCCTGCCTTCAAATATGGTAGTAAGTTAATATGTATTTTCTTTCAGTCCCAACTTTTCAAGAATAAGACAAAATCCCTAATAGAAGTTCAGGTGTAGTGATTTTACTACAACATAAATTGGCTCTATGAAAATATGCAAAACAAAACCAAACTCAATCATTTCCTCTTCCATTTGGCTACCAAAGTGACTTAATATCATCATTCTCCAAGATGTCACACTTGAAAAAGCTGAGTCTCCTTCTCCTCTTGATGCATAGAGGACACCTGGGGTTTGTCAATTCTCCATTAACTTCTACTCACAGCATAACAGTCAATGTCAGCGTAGTCCTAATATCACATAGCAACAATAGTGTCTTTCTATTAATCTCACATTCTGAAATAAAGGAATAATTCTGCAATAAACATCATTGCAGTGTCAGTGTCATAAAGAAGGTTAAAAATTATTAGTATTATCCAGCAGCTAAGCAGCATTTTCGGGTCAGGAATAGGTTTTCAAGCACAGGGAAGTTAGAGATCCACATCTGTGATGGTTATTGTGCCATGCTGGTTGTTGTGTACTTCATAGGCATTATAGTTGGGTAGGACTATTAGTTGAATTACAGTTGGGGAGAACTGACACAGTTGCTTCCCTCTCTTGGAAGCTCACATGACAGGTTCCAGTACTATAAATGTAAATGTACTTTCAGGAAGGAGCCTTTTAAGTCAGACCTACCCAAAGTCCTCCAGGTTTTGTTTTCAAAGTGCATGGTATCTTCAGCATAAAAACTACCATCAACATCTGCAAAGCAGCCATGGGCAACATAAACAGCCTGTATTATTTGGGAGTCACTTGGACTCTCATGGCCAACAACTCAATAGGAGTGTTTCTCATGCTTGGTATTGGACCTTTTATTATAATATAGTCTATGGCTCATGGAATGAGCTTTATCATCCCAGATGATATAACTTCATTAAACTGTGTATGTTTGTGTTATGCAATTTGGGGTAAATAATAATATGATACATATAATTTTTTCAAACATCCTTATGGTTATATAACCTTCCCTCCCTCTTCTTCTATCCTAGCCTCACCTACCCCCTCTTGAATTAAAACACCCTTTATTTATTTCCTCTTTCATATCTCTTGTGTTCTGCCATCTATTCTCTAGGGCCTTTCCTTCTGGTCTCTTTTTTACTCTCCTAGTTTCCATGGTGATTACTCCATGCTATATACTCACATCTGAAGACATGGAGCTAGGAACCACACATGAGAGAGAACATTTGTCTTTTCGGGTCTGGATCATTTCACTCAATATGATTTTTTCTAATTACATCTATTTACCTATAGATTTCATGATGTTTTTCTTTACCAGTGAATAGCATTTTATGGTATATATGTATTACATTTCATTATCCACTCATCTGTTGAAGGACACTATGGTGGTTTGAATGAGAATGGGCCCCATAAACATATATTTGAATGCTTGGTCTTTCCTTGGCAGAACTCCCTTTGAGAAGGATTGGGAAGTGTGGATTTGTTGGAGGAAGTGTCTCACTGTGGATGTGTTTTGAGGTTTCAAAAGCCTGTGCGAGACCCAGTCTCTTTCTTTCTGCCTGCTGTTTCTCCCATTCCATGCTTGCCTGCCTGCTCTCATGTTCCTTAACCATGATGAGCATGGACTCTACTCTAAAACTGTAAGCAAATCCCAGCGAAATTACTTCTTTCATTGCTTGGGCCATGGTGTCTCTAGGTTGATTCTATTCTCAAGCCACTGTGAGAAGAGAGGTAATGAACTTTGCTCAGCAAGAATCTATGGAGTAAGTTGTCAAGTCCCTTGGGCATACATCAAAGGGTAGTATAGCTGGGTCATATGGTAGATTTATTTTTAGAGTTTTGGAAATTCTTTCCACTGATTCCCAAAGTGGCTTGGGCAGTTTTAAACTCTATCAACAATAAGGGGTCCCTCCACCCTCATCCTACCCGGCATCATCTTTGGCATTTGTCAGTGGTTGTTTTGTTGAACTTTGCCATTCTGCCTAGAGTAAGATGAAATCTCAAATTTATTTTTATTTTCACTTCTTTTCAAGTGCTAGGAATTATGAACAATTTTTGAGATAGTTCTTAGCCACCTTTCTTTCTTTCTTTCTTTTTTTTTTTCTGAGAACTCTTTATTCATGTCCCAAGACCAATTTTTTAATGAGTTGTAGGTTTTATTTTGTTTTGTTTTTGTGTTTACGTTTTAAGTTCTTTATATATCCTGGATGTTAATCCTCTGTCAGATGTATCATTGTTAATGATTCTGTCCCATTCTGTGGGTTCCATTTTCACTGTATTGGTTGTTACTTTAGCTGTGCAGAAGATTTTTAAATTTATGAGGCTCCATTTGTCAATTGTTGGCCTTAATTCCTGGGCAAATGGAGTTCTATTCAGAAAAAAAATGTATTACACCAATATCATGTAGTGTGCTCCCTATGTATTTTTCTAGAAGTTTCAATGCTTCTGGTTTCACAGTTAAGTCTATGACTTTCTCTGGATCATAGCTTCTGTGTGCTGACCTGAGGAAATACTCCCAGAAATATAATCCTCGATGATGCCAAACTCTTCTGAATCAGTGCGAATTTCTCAGTTCGGGCTAACCAGTATTGTAGAATATTATTTTAGGATGGGTTAAATTTGTTTATGCTATGGAACATTTATTTTAATGATGCAAAGATGTATTGCATTCTTTTATGCTGCATTTGTTTAACTCTGTGAAGCTGTGATACTTTGCCTGTCTAAAATATCTAATAGTCTAATAAAAAGCTCACTGCCAATTGCAAGGCAGGAGCAAAAAGTAGGCGGAGCTGGCAGATAAAAAGAATCAACACAAGAATAAATCTCAGCATAGTGGATTTTGTAAAGGTTCTATTATATCTCTTGATATGATAAAGTTATCTTTATCTGAGTTTATTTATTTAATCCATTGCAATTATTGACTTGCATATGTTGAATCACCCTTGCATCTCCAGAATAAAGCCAACTGGATCATAGTGGACAATCTTTATGGTGTACGTCTATATTCAATTTGCAAGCTTGTTATGAGGATTTTTTTGATTCTATGTTTATCAGGCTATTGGCCTGTAGTTTTTCTTTCTGTTGTTACCTGATTTTGGTATTAGATTAATATTACCTTCATAGAAAGAGTTTGGTAGTGTGCCTTCTATTTCTTTGAATAATGTAAGAAAGATTGGCTATAGATCTTTGAAAGTCTAGTAGAATTCTGGTATGAATTTTTCTGGGCTTAGTCTTTTTTTAGTTTGAAGACTTTTTATTAGTGTCAATTTTATTTGTTATGAGTTTGTTTAGGTTGTTAATATTCTTGGTTTAACTTTGATGATTTTGAGGAATCTAGAAATTTATGCTTCTGTTAGATATTTTAATCTAATGAAGTATAGAATTTTAAAAAATATTTTCTTTTTTTTCCCTTCTTTATTTTGTATTTATCAAAAAAAGAGTAAAAAGAATTTAAAAATGCGGAAGAGTTAACAATAACTATACAGAGGATAAGAATCATAAGCATGGCTTATCAAGGGTGGAAATGCAAATAAGATTGCTACACATATATTTTCTTTGTGTTCAGCTTTCCCTCTGAATTTTTTTTTTCCATCCCTGTATATCCTTATTCAAGGTCTCTTCCCCCTCCCACCACATCTGGTTATTTTTCTTCTCTGCAACTCCCCATCCCCTCCCTGGGCAGGGAGCAGACAGTCCTATGGTCACACTGGTCCAATAATGCTTGGATCAGTCTTCACTCCTGGCCAAATCCAGTTCTTTCCCCCCTCCCTCAAGAGTGAGTCAGGTGTTCCTATAGATGGACTGGGGTTTGAAGGGTCAGTCCAGGGTGTTTCTGATCCTAAGCTGTTCAGTGGTTGTGGTTTGCTGCTTGGGCATGTTTGAATTTTTTTCTTGGTTGTTTGTTTAGAGACCACTAGTGAGTGAGTACATCCCCTGCTTATCTCTCTGAGTTTGTGATACTTCGCTCAGGAGGATATTCTCCAAATCCATCCATTTGCCTGTGAATTTTAGGATATCATTTTTTCTTACTGCTGAGTAGTATTCCATTGTGTAGATGTACCACAGTTTGTTAATCCATTCTTCAGTTGAGGGAC
>PVIH01031643.1:0-10555 GCA_004025045.1 Sigmodon hispidus | reverse complement strand
GTTTATTTAGGTGGCTTTGGTAGATGGAATTATATTTGTTTAGAATTAATTTATAGGTTTTGATTTTTTGTGGAGACAAAAGTAGAAATTTTTTTAAGTAATATATTTTTATAAATAGATTTTAAAGTTAAGATATTTTTAAAATATAAGTATTGGTTTAATTTAGTAGTTTTAGTAATAAATTGGTTTTTTGTAATTAGTTTATTAAAAGTTAAAAAATTAAAATAAAATGTAAATTATAATTTAGATTTTTTGTTTGTTATTTTTTGTGGTTTTTTTATTTATTTTATTTTTTTTTAAAGGGTTTCTTTGTTGTCAAGAGGTATGTTTTAAATGAGGTTTATTTTGTTAGAATTATTTATAAAAAGAGGTTTTAGTAACGCGCCAAATCGCCGTGTGGACTTGTAGCCTTGTTGCTATGAACCGGAAGCCCCGCCTCTCTGTGAGCGTTTTGTTTTTGTCTTTTTAGGTGTTGTCTGAATCTCGTTTTTTAGCGACCACGCCCCTCTTAGCCCTGCTCTCCGCTGCAACCCCCACACCTGTACAGTCCATGATTTCCCGCTACACACACACACACACAAATAAATAAATAAATAAATAAATAAATAAATAAATAAATAAATAAATAAATAAATAAATAAATAAATAAATAAATAAATAAATAAATAAATAAATAAATAAATAAATAAATAAATTTAAATTTAAAGTAATAGTCAAATAGATTATCATGTCCAGCAAGTGTTTTTCTTAACTAAGAAAGGGTAGCTTCAAGCATCTCTTGACACTGTAGTTGCTACCTAAGTACCAGATGCAGACAGTTGTATTAAGTTTCCTGGCTTTCAGTGACCAATTCCAAAACCAAATCATCTTGGGCTCCTGTTGTATACAGTAGGAGAACTTAATCCAAGTTACACCTGGGAACTTATTACACACAGTTGTACGTACTTTTGTGAACAAATCAAGAGAAAGCAACCCGAAGTTAAGAGGCCTTTCAAACAGGGAGCACACATGTTTATAGATGATTTTGATATGCTTCTAACCAAGATTATTCACAATACTAGAAGTCTCTTCGTTGGTCCTCACTCTCCTCCAGTTATTCACCAGAAGTCAAGAAAGGGGCATGTAAGTCACCTTGGAAGGAAATGCTGATGGCTGCTATTTGCAGGAGTATCATGAGCCAGTCTGAATTAACCCTTCAGGATGCTGGAAGGATGCAGAGGGCCTCCTGCACTTGCCTCTGTGATATTTGTTTCACAACTGCTATTTTCTTGCTAGTGTAAGGTTCTGTATTAGTAAACCTTTGCTGATTTGTTTACAAGTGTTTCCCTCATCTGAGACATTTATAGAAACTTGTTTCCCACAGGCTGGAGAGATGGCTCTGTGGTTAGAGTTCTTCCTGTTCCTGCAGAAGACCAGGGTTTGCTTCAGGGCATCCACATCTGGCAGCTCACAGGCACCTGTCAGATTAGCTCCAGGATATCTGACACCCTCCATTGGCACCAGCAGGCATGTAAACATACCTACAAAAGTACACAAGATACATAAAGTGAAACCTATAAAATATGATCTTTTCCCTGCCTCCCAAATGCTCTCAAACAGTTACAGACATGGATTATGTAATCCTCAAACCTCTAAGTACCAGCATCATCTTGACAAGAGCATACTATGGGCATTATAGTCCAAAAACAAAATAAACTGCAATTTTTTTAATTGCCTTACATATCAACTTACAAAGAGTGGGATTATTTACTACAATATGAATTCTCAAATTATTTGAAATGAAGATCTAATTACAAATGAACACAACTATAAAATTCAATAAAATAAATTTTAGAAGAAAATAAATCCATAGACATGAGAACATTCAATCTTCTGGCTTTATTATTAATTCAACAGATGGTAGGTATCATAGAATTTTCTAAGCACTGGCTTCTCAGTCTCTGTCTAATTTTCAGAACAAGAACTGTGTGACCTAACCCTGGTCCATCAACCAATTTTGGATGGCACTGAACAGAAGAATATTCTGTCATCATACCCTTTCTTGCTCCCACAATCCTTGACAATGCTAGCATTTAGATGATCCAGTTTCCCTTTCTCTCAGTAGCTGGTTGTTAGAATTTAGATCTTAAAAGGCCACTTACTTAAGATTCATTTACCAGCCTATGACAGTAGTCAGCACTGATGTAACAAGTCAAAGATTGAACCTAGATGTCAAACATTATCTTCTTGCAGCATACCATGGAGAAGCACTTGGGTTATGACTAGTTTTTTTTTTTTTTTCTCTTCACTTCCTGAATGCTAGGAAGTGAGCAACGTCACTCTCCCACATGCTACCTGATAGAATTTTAATATCTTCCTCAAGACAAACACAATAGGAGCCAAGCAATCAGAATAAAACTAGGAGCAGAAAAAGAGAAACTTACCTTTCTTCTCTTAAATTGATTTTTGGGCATTTAGGAAGGAGCATTTTTGCAAAGTGACAGAAATCTGACTAACACAGTGAAATGGGCAAAGAATGACTTACAGAAATTCATGAATCTTCATGGCCCGCCTCCACATGTTCATGAGTAATTGAAATTAAACCAAGTACTTTCAAGAAAAGAATATGACTTATGTTAAATATACAATTACAGGGTACAAAGATATTAACACACACACCCCTTCTTAATGCACGTGGGAAGAATTTGTATTATTTTGGAAAAACGAAAAAAAAAAAAAAAAAAAGGACAATGCAAATATACTAGGCCTAAACCCTCATGCGTAAGTATTATGTCAGATAAATCAAACTAAATCAAATTGTGGGTGTCAGTACTAGATCCTAAAATCTGTTTTCTTTAGTGCTTTTGTCTCCTACTATGATCGCTTAACAATATTGCACCTATATAAAACATTTTTTGTGTTGTTATCTGCATTTTCTAGCATGAATATCTCCCTTTTACAGTTCCTTCTGTTGCTGTTTAATTATTCATGTATACATTTATTTTTCTCTTTCAATGGGAACATACACTCTTTGAAGGCAAGGACTTAGCTTGCCAAATTTTTGAGTGTTTTCCAGTGTCTATCAAAAAGCATAACTCAACATTCAGCAAAATAGAACCAGGAAATTCACACTGGTTTACTTGCTATTAGTTGACTATCCTTTACACATAATAAAGTTCTTTCAGAAGGAGAAATGAAATAAGACTTAGAAGTGAAAATACATATTATTCAAAAAATAAAAATATGATTATATGAATTTAATTTTTTTCACAATTTTAAAGAACTGTTTGTAACTTCAAAATCAATTTTCAATATAATGCTAGCTATTGAATATATATTTAATATAGAAATATATAATATTTCAAACAAATATACGTAGCCTAGCAATTACAGATTTTTCTTCCCTAACCTGAGCTATTTCAGTAACTAATTTCAAGGGCATCTTGGAAGACCCTGAGGGGCTGGTTTGAATTTAATCCTTGGTCAATAAGGACTCTGTGGGTAATAGCAAGAATACTCTGTGTCAGCTTCACTTCAAAGGCTTTGTTGACCCACACTGGGTGGTTTCCAATGCACAGGACCATCTTGGATCCACTCCTCAGTTGAGGGAATCTCTACAGCTGCTTTAAAAGCTTTTACTTTTTATTTTGCCAAAGCCTCTTTAAACATCGCCTATGCGCACTGAAGCTTTTTCAAACAAATCAGAGCTTTTATATCTCTAAAGCAGCTGTGAGGACTTTACATTTTCACAAAGGGAATAAAAGATGGAGGCTGCAAAGAGTGGCTTATGGGAGTCTTTGTACTCACAAATTAAATGTCTTAATAAGTTTATTCATGTAAACAAAATAAGGAAGAATGATAAAAACCATGAAAATAATTTACTATCTTTAACTGTGTAATTAAACCAATGGGTTCCAGCTACTCCTGTGGAGAAGAAAAACAAAAATAGACAACAACAATGTTCTAAAATCTCACGCGTTAAAATTATACTTCTACTCCTAATTAAGGTTTTAGGCAATATTTAATTAATCAGATTGATAAATAATTATTTTATTCTGAAAGTTTCTCTAAGTATAAGCCATCCTTTGACTGCAAAGCTAGAGATAATAATACAGTCAACTACTATAAGGAACCTCCTACAACTTAGTAAAATTCTTATCATATTTGGGTAATTGAAAAAGAATATAGTATTTGTAAGAAAATGTTATTTTTGTTGGCTACTTGCACAGACGGTACTAAATCTCCTATCATCTCTGAGGATAAATTCCAATATATTTTTATGGTGACTCTAATTTTTTAAAATTATATATCTGCATTGGAAATGAAATACAGTGAGCTTAAAAATTATTTTTATCATTTGATTGATTCAATCATCTTCATCATTTAGCAAATGTTTGTTAATTTCAGCAACAATTAACATTAACAATTAACAATTTAACATTAAACTGCTTAATCTTGGCTGGTTTGTAAGACCCGTCATGACATGAAATGTATGGTCCAAATAAATCATCTGTAACATTGATAGGAAACCAGAACTGGAGCCAACAGAGACAGACCAGTGGCAGGAGCATATACTGTTCTCCCACACAGCACCCTGGTTGAGCTTCAGCTATAGGAGAGCCAAGATCTCTCACCTCCATGAACTCAGATGCACACATTTGTACACAAACACATAATTTAAAATAAAAATAAAATATTTAAAAAGTAAATGGCAGTAAACATTTACATTGAAATATAAGAAAGAAAATAGAACATATAATAGATGCTAGCTATAGAATATTTCCTTTGCTTATCAGTTCTTGATGTACTTCCAAGTGATAAGTATATTGTTGTCTTATTCTTATATCATGACACTCAGCAGATTCTTGAGAATATTACCAAATGAATGAATCACTAAATGAAAATACAGAATGTCTAACATCCTGTCATTCAGAATGTTATTAATTTTTCTATTTCAACTTCCTTGGGTTTCCCAAACAGTAGACACTAAAGAAGAATTTATTTTGTATTGGAGTGACATTGCTAACATTTTCCACCTCTCCAAAAATACCATAAACCATTTGTACTCGATTTTTAATGTAATTTTAAGTCATGGAAAATTTGCTTCATTCTCTTTTTTTAACATTAAGAATACCTCCTCCACTTGAGGATTCTAATTTGTTCTTCTTTTGGTTTTCACAAATATCACTTTCATGGGACAGTTAATTTTATATATTGTAGTCTGAAAGGCTCTGTTTAACAAGCAACCACAAGCAAATGAAACAAAACAGAACACCAAGTATTAATTACAAGATCATAGCCTGACTCCTTCAGAGGATCTAACAGAAAATGAATACACAATAAGAGAAAACAAATCTGTTAGGCTGAACTTTGCACACTGGTTGTGAGAAAGGCTGGCCTGCTCCTATTGGAGCCCCAGCCTCCCCACTTTTTGTTGGCTCTATAGGGCAAGTCTTTCTATACCTATGCCTTTTAGGTAAACTGTGGAGAAGAGAATCTACCACTGGCACCCAGTAAGTGTTCAGTATTAACTGTCAGTACACAGAATCTATACTTTTTACCTGATAAGTATAGAGCATTTATAAATATATTTTCCAGTTTTACTTTGTCTAAAGTTGATTTGCAATTACTCCATTTTTTAATTACATATAGATTACTGTTTTGGTATATTTGTGGGAGTTGAAGGTGACAGACTTAATTACCATTTTTTCCTTGGTAGACAAGAGTCATTTAGTCCAAATTGTAGAAAGCTAACACAGACATACTTCCATTTGTTCCTGTTGCCTTCCTCATTTTAATACTACCTTTCTTTCTTTCTGGTCCTTCATATATTTATGATGTTATTTCAACATAAAGCAATGTGATTAAAAACAAATTGGCACCAAAATGTAAAAAACAAAAAAATCCATGATACTTCCTGAAACATTTTTATTTTAAAAATATTCTTCTGTAATCCCTGCCTTTATTGTATATAGCTAAAATTGTATATAAAATTATAGGATCCACTGAATCATACAGAGAAGGACCCTGAAGATATGGAGGCAGGTTCATTTTACAAAATGCAAGGGAAATGAACCTGAACTTAATGGCCAGGTAAGGCAAAAGTCAACTTTGAAAAAAATAAAACAGGCCCCGTGAGATGAATTTATCAAATCCTAGAGGATGATGGAATCCTGAACAAGCAGCCTGGTTTTACAAAAGAGCAACCCATAGCCTACACAGTCAATAGCTCTTTTCAGCAGACTGACAAAATTAGAGGATGAATGGAATCAGGTAAATGTTGCCTATTTGCACTATCACAATGCGTTTAACACATACCCAGCACATTTTCCATTCAACTGTAGATAAAACTGATTCAGGCATGAATGCCTTCTAAAAAGATCTGACAAAAAAAAAAAAGGAAAAAAAAAGGTAAAATGTCATCGATAATGACAATGCAGGCTGTTGTGGGATGCTGGAGTTAATAAAGCTGATTCTCTTCAGTTCCCAAACTGATGACAGGGCGAACGAATATCAGAATTGTATTCACCCTGGTTGAATAGCACATTTCATACAGCACAATTAGGCAGATTCAAACACACAATAGCTACAGAAAGGACAAGTATGATAGGTGCGACCTCTGTGATGACTCTTTCGGAACTAAAATAAACAGACTGAAGGAAGGTGACTCCCTCAGGACTGAGAACTAACTCGTTCTGTGCTCTTGCTTCATTTTCTTTAAGGGCATTCATTCACCCACAATTTTAAGTGTCAGGTTTCTCCCCTAATCCTGACTGCAAAACTAGGTCTGATGTGACAAGAATCCTATCATGTCCATTGAAAGTCTTGGATCTTGATTCAGAGCTTGACTGACATGTCCATTGATGCTTTATCATCTCTGACAGCCTTCATCTTAGATGGAAACATAATCTCAGCTTTGGTCTATGGAATTTCTTTTGACCCACACTCTGGGCAGAGATAGACACCAAGATGAGTGAACAACTAAATCCAGAGAAATGACAAGGATGATGTACCATGTGTAGGACATTCACAAGCACTTGAGGAAATAAGGTTGTAAAAGAAAATTGGATAAACTTTCAAAGAGGTGACATTTAGTTTGGTCTTTAAAGATAAGAAAGACTGTAGATGTGGACGTAGCACACATGGAGAGGCAGCAAACAAATCTCATCTCATAGATATGAGAAAAATGACTTGTGCAGTCTAGCACACAACATTGCAAGAATAGATGGAATAACTCCCCTGGACTGTGTAATACATTATATAGACATAAACAGTGTTATTATACAATGCTCAGTTTAAAATTGAAATGAATAAAATTACCTGCTAAATTAAAAGCTCGACAAGGCTTCCCTTGCTGCTCTAAAGACCTCTTACTCAGGAATCTGGTAGGGAGATGCCACACCATGAACCGAGATAGCACGAGTTTTGTTACGAGTACACGTACTTGCAAACACAGCATGAGTCACTCGTGTGGGATAGGAAGCCTCCTACAGATCAGCACGGCTTCACAGGCAGCAGCTGCTACTGTCCTCCTCTGCAATTTGTTCCCTGAGAAGAGACAGGGAGCGTGTTCCCATCATCACAGAAGCTTACCATCACCCAGCTCCTTCCTGGAGTAATTCATCCTGCTTCCTATTCCCATCCTGCCATTTCTTTGCATATTGGTGCCAATAAGTCTGTCTGCTCACTTGGATTTCATCCGAGGTTTCCTACCTGGTGTCTTTCATAAGGCCTTCTAGCGTTCCCTACTCTGGTTTATCCTCCCTGTGATATAGGAAAAAAAGCTTGCTTTGTCCTAGTGTGCTGTGATTCAAAATTCATAGTTTCCAGTGCCAACACCAGTGACTCTTATACTTTATCTTCATAAAAGTCACACTTATATTTGTGTGAAAGACAGGTTTCAGAATGTTTCTTCCCCTCTGACTCAGAGGCAGTACAATCCAAGAATTTTCTGTTTTTAACAAATGAACATTTGGCATTGATTTTATTATTGGGCTTTTAGAGGGCAGCCTTACAGCAGTCTGGCTCTCTTAGATCCATACCCAAGCTTTAAGTATCTGTCACCAAATGTCCTTTAACTGTCACACAATTATACTAGGCAGGAAAAACAAAATATGATTATAACTTATAATTTGAGGTACATTTAATACATAGCTATCAATCAATTATCTATTGATCTGAACAGATTGTAATTTGTAAATAAAGTACCAGATGAGATTATTTTACGATTCCCTAAGGGACTGCTAACTGATGCAAGCATACCTATAGAAATAGCTCATAGTTTTTTTTTTGTTTTTGTTTTTGTTTTTAAAGTGCTAAATTCTTCATAGTCATATTCAAATGAAGCTTGATTCGTGGTCCTAGAATTTCACAGTTTAAAGAAGTCTCCAAAAAGTAACTTTTCCTGCTAGGAAAAGAGACTTGTTGTCCTGGAAAGATTTTAACCACAGGCAGTAACTGTCTCCTGTGTCCTCCCCTGGAGAGAGGTTAGCGGGAGTGGAAAATTTGACTTCTTTTCCCTAAAGTGATGCCCAATCCAACACTCTCAAGATGCAGAGTGTGTGCTGTCTTCTGAGAGTGGTAAAATGATTAAGTAACAAATATCCCTGATACAGCTGGGGAAGAGATAATAGGGTAGGAAAGAGTGTATGAAATGAAAAGACAAGTTGCATAAGAGAGAATTCTTGTTTCCTGAACACAGCAAGCAAGGGTTCATGGACGTAATACGTGTCATAGGGAGACCACGTTAGGCAACTGGGATGCAAGGGCAACTCTTCACTCACCAGCTGGAATTGGAGTGTAAATGAAATAGCTAAAGCAAAGTAAGCTGAAAGCTATGTTTATTTCAATATCACAAGTTCTTACTCAAGCAAATACTTAGGGGCATTCCTTGTAACTGAGCAATATTTCAAATCAATAAATTAAAATCTTATGAACATATTATATATAAGATATTATTTTGAATCTTATTTTGAAATATAAATATGAGTCAACTACATGAATTAACATATAGTACTTCACACTTATCTGTCATATTGAGAACATAGATTTACTTTCTTAGATATTTTTTTAAAATATATCTTAATAAGACTATAGTCATTATATTGTTTAGTTGACCTGGTGAACATATTTCTACCATATACCTGAAGTTTTGCATCTTTTGACTGACATTTTTCTAACCAACTCTATGCTCTCCATCCATTCTGACCCCAGTCATCACCATTTTAGTCTCATTTATAAGACACAACATATTTTTAAACTCTACCTCTGTGAAGGCAATGCAGTATTTATATCTGACAGATTTTCACTTACTGTCCTCCAGGGTCATGGACATTGTTGCAAATATCATGCTTTCTTTTGTTCAAGCAAAAGCATGTTACACTGTGCATTTGCTGGTGTCACATTTTCTGTATTCACACATCCAATGATAGATGTTTAATATGGTTTCATAGCTTAGAAATATGTAAATATGATACAGTGGCCATAAGAAGCACTTGTAAATGCCTTTTAAATTCCTTGTGTACACACACACACACCTAGGGGTGAGGTAATAGATCACATAGTAATTCTATTTGACTTTTTGAGGGAGCCTCTACACTATATTTCATAATGACTGTATTAGTTTATATTGGCAATGGTCATGTCCAAGAATGTTTTCTGAGTCCTCATGCAGCCATTTATTTCCATCGTTCTGATAATAGGCATTGAGTGTGAGATAATATCTTATTGTGTTTTGAATATCCATTCTTCTGATGATTAATATTGGTGAGAATAATTTTAAAGATAAACCTGTCAATCATTTCTATGGTTTCTTTAGGAAATTGTCTATTTGGGTATTTTGTCTATTCTTAATCTTATTATTTGATTTCTTGCTTGTTGAGTTAGATTCTTTACATACTTTGGATATTAATGTCTTATTGAAGAGAGTAAGCTTAGCTCAAGAAATGCCATTTGTATTCTAGTAGCCATAGAGATAAGATAGAGTTCAGTTTCACATTCCTGGCAGGAGCTTGCCCAGTTCTAGCAGAGAATGAGCTGGACACCTGGAAGATCCAGGTGGGGTCCAGAACTAAAAGGAGTCTTCCATTTTAGAGAACCATACTAAACTAAAGCAGACAGAGCTGTGAGAAAGAGTCCCTCACCCAGTTCCCAGAGACCATAGCTAGAAACTGCTGTTTACAGAGGGGCAGCATGACCTAAGTGCTGACTGCAGAATCCATACTACTCTGGTTCTGCTATCTTACCACCAAATGCTCTAGTCAAAATACACCATCATCTGGATCCTAAGGAGACATTCCAGGGCACAGAACCAGGACAGTTTGACCATACGGAACTCTGCATAAAACTAGCCCAAACATGCCAGGAAGAAATAATAATAAAAATGAGATATGCACCCACTGTTATTTTCACCTGGGTACTAACCAATCAAAAGCCTGACCAGTTGTTACCAGGCACCCCCACACTAGTTTCTGGAAAGCCCCTAGCACCAGCCAATTAGCTAATGACTCATACCATTATCCTCACTTGAATCCAATTCACAGCCTCAGGCTATAAAAGGAGTCCCCCCCCCAGCCCG
>PVIH01031642.1:0-10556 GCA_004025045.1 Sigmodon hispidus | reverse complement strand
CGTTATTTCGAATTTGGCCTAGAGAGACATGACAACTCCTGGTATCACCATTCCTTTCTCAAGGTGGTGTTGAGCATCACAGACATCTTGCAAAGAGATTGTTTAGTTTGGCGAATAATGGCCTGAGGGGCAAAGGACTGCACTTGCGCCCTCTGCTGTCAGCGTGCTCACTGTCCGAAATGGACCTGCAGGATGAGGGCTAGGAACTGCTGAAGCCTGCCTAGCCAGGATAAGACAGTCCTACCAAAAATACCCTGCTTCTATGGAGACTTGTCAGATATCATAGGCCAGTAGCCACAAGGATGGATGCTCCCATTACGCAGAGAAGTGGTGGATGACTGTCCAGGTAGTTAACTGTCGTTGTCTTCTCCTATATTCTGGAAGTTACTTCATGCTTCCAACTTTAGGTATATATTTTCCTTCTCAGGTCTTGACGGTGTTGAAGATTAGATAGTTGAGGTTGTTACTACTTCACATTCCAGCACAGACACTCAAGTCTTAGAACTCTATTATTTAGGATAAACAGCCTTAAAACAATCCCTGTACATTTTTTTTTGTATCAACATTTTAGATATTAAATTGCACTTTGTAGTTGTTTGCTAGTGGTAGTTTGACCTCACTTATGTTAGTTCCTTCCTCTTTCCCACACACTGTCTTATGGTAATCCCTGTAGTATGTAGCTTTATACCTAGTTTAGAACCTTCCTATTTAGACAAAATGGGGAGATGTAGCGGGAATCCCGGACTGTATGGTTGCTTCTTACCCAGCGCGCGCAGCGGCGTAAGAAGAGGCGGTCCTTCCAGCCCGAGCGCGCGGCGGCTCCGTACGGCAGTGGCTGGGCGTGTTGCTAAAACGTTCTTTTGCTCATGATTCTAACAAAATAAATCTTATTTAAAACATATCAATTGGTGGCGGGTTTATTCCGTGATACTACTGAGTCTTCCACTTGAGAGATTCTATCTTCCATCTTTTTAAGTCTATTTGTTATTCTTGTATTAGTGATTCAACCTTTTTTTTAGGTTTTCTATTTCCATCTTTGCCTCATTTTGTACCTTTTTTATTGCTTTTATTTCAGTTTTTAGTTCCTGGCATGTTTCTTTCATTTTTTTGGTTTTCCTTTTCTTGGAATTCTTTTGTAGATTTGTTCATCTCTTCCATTTCTTTGTTTGTATTTCTTCTTTTTCTTTAAGGCAATTTTTCTTATCTTCTTTGACAGCTTCAATGGTCATCATATAGGAATTTTTGCTGTTGCTTCCTTCTGTTTCCTCTTCTTTGCTCAGTTCTCATCTTGTAGTTGTAGGATCACCACTTTTATCTGGAGTTTCCTTGTTGTTCTTTTTATTATTATGTAAATTTTTGCACTGGCATCTGCCCATGGCTTCAGTGGTTCATGATTATGTGGCTCCTTGACAGTTGTGGCACGTGGGCTTGTGTGTCTCCTGTCACCTCTTAACAAAAGGTCTGCTCAATCTCTACCTCTGCTCTGGGCAGGGAACTGAATTTCAAGTCTTCAATCCTTCTCTGTTTGAGCAGTTGGAGGTGGGGTGGCCATGTAAGTTCCCTTAGCAGCAGCTGGGGGGACATTGACAGTCAAAGTTTTACTCTGTCTGCTGAAGTGTGTGTGGGAATATACTCTACAGTCAGCACCTGGTCCTGGAACTGAAACTTGACCAGAACAAAATTTTCCCTGGCAGGGATTCAGGTGCTGGGGCCTGCTTAACCCACCTCACCTTTTTTTAGAGTCTTAGTCTGTCTTTCAGAGTCCTTGGTCCCTCACTGTTTGCCCAATTGGAAGCGGGTAGCCATGCAAATTCCCTCAGCAGCAGCTGGGGAGACTGTGGCTGTCAGAGTTTATCTCTGTCTGCTACAGAGTGTGTGGGAACATGCTCTACAGACCGCACCTGGTCCTGGAACTGGATCCCGACCAGAGCACAATTTTCCCTGGCAGAGATTCAGGTGCTGGTGCCTGCTAAACCTACCTCCTGTAGTTTTCTTTTAAGACTGCTTTCATTCTATCTCATTAGTTTGGGATGCTGTCAATTAATTTTTATTAGACTCTAAAAAGTCTTTGATTTCTTTCATTATTTCTTACTCGACTTTTAGGTTGTTCAGTTGTGTGATGTTTAGTTTCTTTGACTTGGTACGATTTGATGTTTTTTGATTTTGTTCAACTCTAGCTTTATACCATGGTGATCTGGTATGGTACAAGTAGTTATTCCTATTCTTTTTATCTCTTGATATTTGCTTTATGACCTAATATGTCATTAATTTTAGAGAAAGTTCTATGGGATGCTGAGAAATATGTATGTTTCTTTTTGTTTGGATAGCAGGTTCTGTATATATCTATTAAATCCATTTGGGTCATAAGTTCTGCTAGATCCCTTATTTCTTTCTTCAATTTCTGTGTGTTTTACCTATCTACGGGTGAAAGTGGGGTATTGAATTCTCCTGCTATTTGTGTGTTAGGTTTCATATACATTTTAAGCTTTAGTAGTGTTTCTTTACTTATGCAGGTGCCCTTGTGGTGGAGCATGTATATTTCATCTTGGTGGATTTTTTCTGAAATGATTAAGTAGTGTATGTCCTGGTCTCTTTTTATTGATTTTAGTTTAAAGTCTATTTCGTTAGACATTAAAATGGCTACACCAGATTTTTCTTATGACCATTTGATTGAAAAGTCTTTTCCCAAACTTTTCCTCTGAGCTTGTGTCTGAGGTGTGTTTCTTGTTTGCAGCAGTAGGATGGTTTTTTTTTTTTTTTTTGTATCCATTGCATTCGGATGTGTCTTGGCATAGTAAATTGTATCCATTGATATTAAGTGATATTAATGACCAATGATCAATAATTTGGGTTTTTTTTGGTGGTAGCTTGTATTTCCCTTTTTTAAGGGGGCATTTCTTTTGTTGACTTATCAGTTGTTTGTGCTTACATGGATGTTTCTGGTTTCCTTAGGCTGGAGTTTTCTTCTAGGGCTTTTTGTAGAGCCAAAATTGTGAATAGGTATTGTTTAAAATGGTTTTGTCATGAAATATCTTGTTTCCTCCATCTGTGTTGATTGATAGTTTTACTGGGTACAGTAATCTAGGTTGGCTTCTATGTACTTTTGGTTTCTGTATAAACTTTGACCAGGACCTTCTTGCTTTCTTTGTTTCCATTGAATCGTCTAGTGTTTTTCTAATGGGTCTGCATTTATTGGTGATTGGTCCACTTTCCTTTGCATCTCTTAGAATTTTTTCTTTGTTCTGTAGGTTTAGTGGCTTGATTTTTATATGATTAGCAGTCTTTTTGTGGGTCTACTCTTTTTGGTGTTCTGTAGGCTTTCTGTATCTTTATAGGCATTTCCTTCTTTAGGTTGTGGAAGTGTTCTATGATTTTGTTGCATATATTTTCTGTGCCTTTGAGCTGTTCTTCTTTTATTTCAATTATTCTCAGGTTTGGCCTTTTTATGGTATTCCAGGTTTTCTGGACATTTTGTGTTATGACATTTTTGTTTTAGCATTTTCTTTAACTGATGTATCTATTTCCACTTTTGAGTCTTCCACTTCAGAGGGTCTCTTGGATTCTGTTGGTTATCATTGAATCTGTGGTTCCAGGTCTTTTCTTTAGGTTTTCCATTTCCAGCTTTGTCTCAGTTTGTGCCTTCTTCATTGCTTCTATTTCAATTTTTAATTCCTGTAATGTATCTTTCACCTGTTTGTTTTCTTTTTCTTGTTTTTTTTGTTTTCTTTCAGTGATTTTTTCATCTCTTCCAATTTTCTGTTTGTATTTTGCTCTATTTCTTTAATGGAGATTTTTTTATAACTTCCCATTAGGCTTCTATTAGCTTCATAAAGTTGTTTTTAAGGCAGTTTCCATCTCTTTCCTCTTCATTGTTATGTTTAGGTCTTGAAGCTATAGAACCACTTGCTTCTTCTTGTTGATCTTTGTAATATTGTATGTATTCTTGCATTGCCATTGCTCATTGTTTCCTCAATTCACTCCTTATTAGTTCTTGGTCATCTCTTATTCAGTTGTTGGTCTGAGGGCTCTTAATCAGCTGTGTGTTCAGAGGTTCAGCTGCTCTCATGAGGTCACAGTGCTATGATGCTGACCATGTTCTGCACAGGCTGTTACCCACTGAAGCTGCACCCTTTCTCTGGGTATGTGTTTGGAGAGAGGAAATCTCCTCTTGGCCTGAAATGGGGATGACCTTAACTTCTGACCTTCTGGCTATGCACCAGGAGTTCAGTGTTTTGTCCAGAGCTCGACCCACAAAGAGACCACTGAAGGCAAAAATGTCCAGAATGCAAACAGCAAGGTATATTGGCAACACAATACAAGCCAGGTAGAGAGGATACTTCAAGCTTCTGTGACAACAGAGTAAGAAGTAGCTTGTGCTCTTAGCTACAAGATTTTTTTTAATAGGAAAGAGCTACAACAAAGTTGGTTGCTTGGGGGTACAGTGCTGATGTGCTACTGATTGGCTCGTGTTTAGGGTCTTTCTGCCCCAGAGTATCTTTTGACCCCACCTGCATAGACTACACCAGGACCAATCTGGGTTGGCTAGTTTTTCCCAGAACTAGTCAAGTGAGAATCTATTTCTTTCCCAGACCTGGGCTGATGTTTTGGCTGATCTCCCAGAGATTGGCAGGTATTCTTCTCTCAGAACTGGGGAGGACCCCTGCTAGGTCTATTGTTTTCAGACATGTTATTTTCCCAGGACTGATAAGGCATGATTGTTCTTCTCCCAGACCTGGGCAGCACCCCCTGCCAGAAATGAGAAACTAAACTTTATTTACTCTTTTTCATAAAATAGCTACTAGAATACAGAATGGGGTTTCTTGAGCTAAGTTTTCTTTCTTCACTCAGCTGCTCCCATGCTGTTCAAGGTGCTATGAATCTAACCATGGTCTGAGCATCCTGTGTCCCACTGAAGCTGTACTCTGTCTCTGGCCCTATGTTCAGAGATAGGAAGTCTCTGTTTCTGCTTGGCCTGAGGAGGGGGGATGATTCTCACTTCTGACCTCCCAGCTGTGTGCCCACAGCCTCAGCTGCTCCCATGCAGTCACCATGACATCAACGATGGTCTGAGCAGGCTCTGTCCTGCCAAATGCTCTGCTTGGCCTGAAGAGGGGATGACATTCACTTCTCATTTATTGAAATTCTTACGTTTATTTTATATCAAACCCCAGAATTTCCTCCTTCCCTTTCTTCTCTCCATTTTCCTTCTACTCTTCTACCCCCTCTTTCTCCATCTCCCTTCATAAAGGTGCAGGTCTTCATAGACATAAAGAAAGCATGGCACATCAAGTTGTGGCAGGCCCAAGCACCTCTACCTATGTCACGACTGGGTGAGGCAATCCAGCATGGTGAATAAATCCCAGGAGCCAGCTGAAGTGTAAGGGACAGGCCCTGAGCTCACTGCTAATAGTTCCACAAACAGACAAACGCACACAACTGTCACCCACATATAGAGGGCTTAGGCCAGTCACATGCATGCTACCTATCTGTTAGTATAGAGTCTATGAGCTCTCATGAGACAAGGTCAGATGTCTTTGTGGGTTTCCCTGTTATTACCTTGACCTCCTTGCTCATATAATCCAAACTTTCTTCACAGAACTCCTAGTGCATGTCCCACTGCTTGGCTCTAGATTTCTGCAGCTGATTCAATCAGTATTGAATAAAAGTTCTATGATGACAATTAGGGTAGTTACCAATCTGGTTACAAGAGATGGACAATTCAGACACCATCTCCACTATTGCTAAGATTCTTAGCTTGGGTCATCCATGTGACAATTCAGACACCATCTCCACTATTACTAAGATTCTTAGCTTGGGTCATCCTTGTGTATTCCTGGGAGTTTCCCTGGGACCAGATTTTTTACTAACCCTAAAATACCCCCAAATCAAGATATTTTCTATATTATCCTCCCTCTCTGTCCCACCCCACCACACCCAATCTGATCCCCCATGTTTCCACCTCCCAGTTTACCCAGAAGAGCTCTTCTATTTCCATTTCTCAGGAAAATCCATGTGTTTCTTTTTGGGACCTCCTTGTTAGCTAGCCTCTCTGCTGTTATGAATTATAGCCTGGTTATTCTTTATTTTACATCTAATATCCACTTGTAAGTGATCACATGCTATATTTGTCTTCTTGGGTCTGACTTCACTCAAGATAAAATTTTCTTATTTTTCACACTCATCTAAAGTTACATTTTATATCCATATATCCTCTTGTTTAAACTCCCTTCTGTTCCCTACCCTCCCAGTCACTCTCTATTCTTCCCATTTTCTTATATCCTCCCCAGCAAGGACAGGAGGTCCCAAGGTCCCAAGGTGGCTTAGTTTACCATTTTACTGAAGGAAGATCTGATTTTCTCACACCAACATCAAGAATGGGTCAAGTGTTTCTAGGGAGGGAATGGGCTCCAAGGTACAATCCAATCTGCTTCAGAATTCAAGTTGTTCAGTGGTTGTGGTTTGCTATATGATTGGTGCCCAACGTAATGCCTCATTAGCATATGGTTGGTGATAGGTCCAAAGTAATGGCTCATTAGCATATAGCTGGTGATAGGTGGTAAGAAGTGCCAAATTAGCATAATCAGGGATCACATCAGATAGGTCACTACTCTGTGCCTAATTAACATCTGGGGAACATGATGCAATGTTCCAGCAAGTTGCTCAAGGGCCAACCGAGCCCTACATCTCCCCCTTTTTGTTTTTCTAAAGGCACAGAGAGGATATATCCACACAGGTGTTCACCTCATGATGTGCCCACCTCTCAAAGGCTGTTTCCTGCTGCCAGAATACCTGAGAAATTTTTCTGCATGCAAGGCCAGTGAGGGTGGCAAGGTGCAAAGGCCGTCTCAGAGGAGAATGATACCCTATAGAGGTGCAATGGCAGCTAAAGTCTCTCTGTGCAAGGGTAATCATTATAAGTCATGAAGGGTGGAGAGCCAGGCTTTGGGGGAGTGCCTTGTATCAACAACCAAGAGTGCCTGAGTGTGAAGGACCTTTTCACAATGCGCTCTGATGTGGATATGGCAAACCAGCCAGAGGCAAAAAACAACCCCAAATAAACAGCAGACTGCAAAGATTCCCACTCACACCCACTCCTTGAAAAAGGAAAGGGCAGAAGTGAGCCAAGAAGTAACGTCCCCAAGTGTA
This sequence comes from Sigmodon hispidus, assembly GCA_004025045.1. NCBI lineage: Eukaryota > Metazoa > Chordata > Mammalia > Rodentia > Cricetidae > Sigmodon > Sigmodon hispidus. Next base: position 3,410 of record PVIH01031642.1, on the reverse strand, counting down.
ACAGGCTCCAATCTTGTAGCATTCAAACGTGTGATCTGGAACTTTTGCTTAAGGTTCATCTTTTTGGCCTCCATAGACCAATTCCCACTTAAAAATTCTCCAATTCTTCGACTTGGAGCAACTATAGGTCTTGTGGTATTTTGTCTCTTATTATTGTTATGTAATAAAACTATCCCTTCATGAGTCAAGATCATGGTGGTCACATTCACCTCATAATTTCCATTAACTTCTGTTCCTGTGCCAGAGGCAGAACCAGTAGCTATCTGTCCCAAAGCCTCAGTCAACATATGCACAGGAGCTTGATTGTCCTTTAGGGGATTTACCCAAAAAGTCAAGTTTTTTCTGGCTAAAAAATACAGTCATCATTCTCTTTAAGACTAAAGCAAAGTGACTGATTCAAATTAATATTACTAGCATTATATTCTTCCCAATCCATGGAAAGGGGCTGGGCACAAGGGACATCCAATTCACATGATGTGGAAAATATCATAGGGAGAACTCTGGACTGAGCATGGACTGGCATAGGTAATGGCCAGGTCCAACTAATCCCCCAGAGTATCATTTTTTCTGCCTGAATCAGGGGGAAGATAGTCAGGAGTGTCCATATCAGCATCATCCTTAGAGTCGTCCACAATGCATCTCATCAATCTTGATGGCACCCAGACTGGCTCCTGATTCTGTGGAGAAACACATAAAGATCCCCTCGATCGAACGATAACATGATCTGGGCTTTGCCATTGATTAGAATGTACATCCTTCCACAAAACTTTGCCTTGATTGTTGGGTTCTGACGTCATATGACTTTCGGCAACAGTTTCATTTTTATCATTTAAATTTAGAAAATTTATAGTGAATAAAGCAAGAGAGAGTCTTTGTTTGGGGGTGCAATCCTCTGCTATTCCCCCTTTTTGTTTGTGCAGGAAGTCCTTGAGTGTACGATGCGCACGCTCTATTATCCCTTGCCCTTGTGGATTATAGGACAGACCTGTGATATGTTTCACTTGCATTTTATGACAAAATGAGGCAAAACTCTTAGATGCATAGGCTGGCCCGTTGTCTGTTTTCAGTGTATTGGGCTTGCCCCAAGTGGCCCAAGCTTCAAGGCAGTGGGCAATGACATTGTGAACCCTTTCCCCAGAAAGAGGTGTAGCGTGCATTACCCCAGAACATGTATCAATGGAGACATGCACATACTGAAGCTTTCCAAATGATGGAACATGGGTAACATCCATCTGCCAAATTTCAAGTGGAAAAATGCCTCTGGGATTAACCCCTATTTTCTGAGCAGGCAAGAATTGCACACAAGCAGAACAGCTTTTCACAATATTCCTAGCTATCTCCCTAGAAATTTTAAATTTAGTTCTTAAAACAGCAGATGAAACATGGTATAAGCTATGAAACTCTCACTCTAGTGTTTCAGAGTCCAATGCCACAAAAGCATGCATTCCCATATCAACTTGTTCATTGGCTTTTACCATAGGACCAGGTAACCAAGAGTGAGCTTGGATATGGGTAATATAAAATGGATTGGATCGATGCAAAATCTCACCTCTTATTCCTGCTAAAAGTGAGGCTACCATACTAGAGGGTTTAATATAGGAAACAATTTCTAAATTTTTAACAGCATTCACCACATATGATGAATCAGATACCAAATTAAAAGACTCGGGAAAACATTTAAAATGCTCTAAAACTACTTGACATTCTACTATTTAGGGAGCATTTGGACGGCACTCGACAGTTACAGGTGAGCCTCCTTGCACCATGTAGGCTTCCTTCCCAGTTTTAGAACCATCTGTGTAGATGGTTAAGGCATTGCTCAACGGTTGTGGATGGATAGTGAGACAAGGTCCTCATCCCTGTAGATTTAGTATGAATCCACAGTAGAGGCCCTTCTTGCCACAGAACACCAGTTGGAAAGCCTAAAGTGGGGAGGATACACATCCAAATGGGCTTGGATTCATCACAGCACACCAACTGTGCCCTAGTAATTGCTTGCTCTACCTTTTGAAGTGCTATATGAGCCTCTGGGGTTAGCTGGCATGTGGAATTAAGATCTGGGTTTCCCTCTAAAATATCAAATAAGGGTTTAAGCTCATAGCGAGTTAATTTCAAATATGGCCAAATCCAATTTATATCACCAAACAATGTTTGAAAATCATTTAAAGTCCTTAAGCGATTGGTCCTAATTTCTACCTTTTGTGGTCTAACGTGGGCATTCCAAATAATAGCTCCTAAAAATTCAATAGCTCCTCCCTTCTGTATCTTCTCCGGAGCAATAAATAAACCTTTATCTTTTAATTCCTTGGTTAACAAAATTAATGCTAATTCTAACAATTCCATAGAAGGGGCTGCAAGCAAAATATCATACATATAATGTACAAATCTACCACGAGGAAACTTATCTCTTACTGGCTGTAAAGCTCTATCTACATAAAGTTGACACATTGTAAGACTACTGGCCATACCTTGAGGAAGAACAACCCACTGATATCGCTTATTGGGCTGTTCATGATTAATAGAGGGTAAAAAAAGCAAATCTTTCCTTATCCTGACTATTTAGGGGAATGGAAAAGAAATAATCTTTAATACCTACTGCTACAACAGACCAGTTCTTTGAAATAGCTGTTAAAGCTGGTAGACCCCTCTGAATGGGTCCCATGACTTGCATTTGTTGATTTATGGCATGCAGATCTTGAAGTAAGCACCATTTTCCCGATTTCTTTCTGATAACAAATATGGGAGTATTCCAGGGAGACTGTGAGGGCTCTAAGTGTCCCAGCTGTAACAGTTCCTGAACCAACATAGATGCTGCTTCCAATTTTTCTTTCGACAGAGGCCACTGAGATACCCACACAGGTGCAGTGGTCATCCATGAGATAGGAATCATAGGCTCAGTAGCCTCTGTGAAAAACCCAAGCTTTGCCAATTGGCATTTCCTTGAGCCTCTATTGGTGGGGTAATGCCTTGTAAATTATACCCTAAACTTTTGCTAGAAACAAACCCTGATCTAATCATGATATTTTTTGCTGTGTCAGAATAATCATTAGTAAGCTTAAGATTCATTTGACTCTGAATATCCCTGCCCCATAGATTGATTGTCAGTCCTTCAACTACAAAAGGCTGAAACTTCCCCTTTTGGTTCTCTGTTTTCCATGTCAATTCTTTAGAGCTAATTCTAGGGGCATCTGTGTAACCTAAACCTTGCAATGTCTGCAAAGATGTTTGACATGGCCATGATCATGGCCAATCTCTAATTGTAATTATACTTCTGTCTGCTCCAGTATTTACCAATCCTTGAAATTTTCTCCCTTCTATTATAAGATCAAGCATAGGGCGGTCATTAGGAGATAGTGACAGAAAAGCCAAATCAACTCTGGTGGATCCAAAGCCCTTGGATCCCCATTTTT
>PVIH01031641.1:0-10556 GCA_004025045.1 Sigmodon hispidus | reverse complement strand
TGCTCACTTTCCACCTGTCTTTCTGTGGCTCCCATGAAATCAACCACTTCTACTGTGCAGACCCTCCTCTCATCATGCTGGCCTGTTCTGACACTCATGTCAAAAAGATGGCCATGTTTGTGGTAGCTGGCTTTACTCTCTCAAGTTCTCTCACTATCATTCTCCTCTCCTATCTTTACATTTTTGCAGCCATCTTAAGAATTCGTTCTGCTGAAGGCAGACAAAAAGCTTTTTCTACGTGTGGTTCCCACATGACAACTGTCACCATATTTTATGGAACCCTTTTCTGTATGTACTTAAGACCTCCATCAAAGAAATCTGTAGAGGACTCCAAAATAATTGCTGTTTTTTACACCTTTTTGAGTCCAATGCTGAACCCCTTGATCTATAGCTTAAGAAACAAAGACGTCATCATTGCCATGAAGCTGGTGATTAAAGGAAAACTCTTTCAATAAATGTCAATTTATATATGTGTTTATTTGAAATCACTGTGTGTGTTTAAAGTAGGCAATTTATTTGCACTTTGTGTTGTGACTATTTTTAATGAACTCTCATTTGCTAAATTTTCTCTTTTATTCATGAAATCAACATCTTTAGACAAAAATATTGGTAAAATTTATGATCCTTCTTTGGCAGAAAACTACAAATTGGCTTCATATAGTGTTCAATGATTCTATCAATGTCTTGCTTCCATGTAGGTATATATAGTCACAATTCTATGATTTGTATAACCCTCACAGTCTTTCATCTTTGAATAATGTGGATAAAAATATGTGTCAAAATTTTTTATAATGTTTAAGTCAGATAATTTCTGATACAATGTCTAAGATAAGGTACTTGGTTTGATGTCTAAATTATTTAAGCATTCTTATAAACATTAAAGATATGGAGTGTTGTCTTAGGTAGTTTTCTCTAAACGTAGCATTTAAAAAAATCCTACCTTTTAAATAATATTAGGTGTCTTCTTCAAGTTTGAAACTATTCTGTTGAATGACATCTATTTATATGTTGCTAAAGGTATTAATCAGACACATTCTGCTGTATATTCTGCATATTTTCATACAATAGCTTACATTGATAATTTGATAATTGGAACAATATGGTATAGCTAATGACTTCTATGTACTCAAAAATATTTTGGTGGAAAAGGTCTGCAGTAATATAATCTCATTGTTTTTGAGATTTACACTTTGTGAAATTTTAATGTTTGTAATAATGTTTTAGTGAAAATATAATTACATTCTTTCATCCCTCAAGCCTCTTCCATGCCATATCTTGACTCCCTCACTAATTATGGATTATTTATATTTGAATATTATTATTAGTTAAGTATATTAACATAGAAGATTCAAAGTCAATGAAATCTAACTTTCTAGATGAAGTGTTGTAGTACTAAAATATTTTAATGACAGACTGACTAGCAGAAAAGAAGAGGTAACAAGCTATACTGTCTATTTATATTAACTCATTCATTATTGAACAATTAGACTGCTGTATAATGAAACATAAATAGTTAACTTCTATTTAACTCCACTAAATATTTGATTCTTTAATGTTTTTACTTCAATGTCAATATAGAAATTCTGTAGGAGGATCGCCTGCCACCTGCCCGGGGGCCGGGGGTGGGGGGGGGGAGATGGGGAGTTGTGGAGAAGAGAGAATGACCTGATGTGTTGGGAGGGGGAAGGGACCTTGAATAAGGATATACAAGGATAGAAAGAGTGACTTCTTTGTTCATAAAAAAAAGTACAAGAAATTTTGTTTTTGCAAAAAATAAAGCACCTATAATTTTTATAAAGCTTGGCCATTTTGGAATCTTTGCTCACTAAATAAGTCTAAAGTTCTGCTAGATTTCTCTTTAAGAAACATACTCAAAAAAAAGAGAGAAGGTGATTTGGGTCATTAATATATATTTATATTTTAAAATTGTGGTTTATCAGTAGTATGACACAGTGGGATTTAAAAATGTGTTCTGTGATGATAGCAATGTAGGATAGGTGTTAAGACTAATAAACTTACAAAGACATATTTTGTAATGTGATCCCTGGTTTTATATTATTTTTATGACTTAATATTTTTATTGTAGGATATTTTCATTTCTATCAAACTTTCCACTGTTGCTTTTATTTATAGCCGTAAAAATGATTTGATGTCAAGATTATAGTCCTTTTGGTATGTATACTTTATAATTGTAACATAACACAAGGTTACCTAAATAATCTACAGTTACTTTTTAGGTTTTTGATATTATTATATAACTTCAAAATTTTACCCTCCCATTCATTCCACTTTACAAATCCTCACATGAACTCACTCCTTGGTCTTTTTAAAATTCATACTTTTTTCTTTTTTTGTTACATATACTGCTGAATTTGTACAATTACCTGTATGTATTCATTCTCAGGGATGACTATTTGATATCGGATGACAATTTTTTAAATTTTGTGGCCTTCTTTGTCTTAGAGAAACTCAATTTTCTTTCAGACATGTCACTTTTCTTAGTACAAGTGGTTGACATAATTTTAGTCTTTATATGTATTTTTATTTATTTTTATAAGTGAAATATTTGTTTCATTACATAATGAGTGTTAAGTGAATGTCATTTCAGCCGTTTTTAAATAAAATAAAGCATTAATTATTTATTATGCATGAGAATGTCTGTGACATTTAAAAATATAGTTACAGCTTTTCACATTACTATTATTTTAATCATCAAAAATGAAATAGTAAAAATATAAATATTTTATTTTTAGTATTTGAATTCTAAGGCAGAGAATAAATTGCTTTCCTGAAAAGAAAACTTTCCATGCTCATTCCAATGATGTTTTTGTTCAACTCATATTACTTTGTTTATACAACTTTGACTTTCTATTTAGGGCAGTGATTCTCAAACTTAGATTGTGACCATTTGGGGGTTGAATATCAGATATCCTGTGTGTCAGATATTTATATTATGTTTTATAACAGCAGCAAACTTATATTTATAGCTGGTGTTACCACAGTAAAAGGAACTATATTAAAGAGTTGTGGCATTAAGATTTAGGATATATTATGAAGAGACAAACTGCTCTATTAATTAGTATATGGGCATATATGTCTATGTATGCTTCTTGTGCTTTTTCCTGTTGTTTTTTGTCCTATTATGGTGTGTTTCTTTTTGTATTTCCTTATTATTATTTTTTAGCTGTCTGTTTGTTTTGTAAGGAGAGAGAAAGGATATGGACTCAGCTGAGACAGGAAGAGCTTGCAGGAGCTGAGGGACCATACTCAGAATATATTGTATAAATAATATAAAGGACTGCAGAGTGCTCCCCTCTGGACTTGGATTAGGCACAGACTACATCCAAATACCAATTTTCTAAAGAATGAAAATGCTTTATTGAGCAAGGCAAAGAAACAAGGTGCCCAAATCAGAATTGAGCAGAACTGGCAGCCAATAACTTTGCAGGAGTAATTTTAAGAGGCCAAAAGGAGATATTGTGTTAGAATGAGCTAGAATGGTTTGATATATCCTGATTGGGCATGTTAATTACTGGAGCCAAATGAGGACTTTTGATTGTTTGACTTTGATGTTTTGGTAGTTAGTTCTTGGTGGTGAGTGTCAGGAATGAGTCAGGCATATAAAAGTAGCCAAATAAAAGGACAGATTTTGGTGACTAACTCCTAGAATAAAATATAAAGGCTTAGAATGGTGAGGGAAACAGAGAAGGTAAGACCTGCTGGTGCCATGTTTGCCATGCTTGGCCTGCTAGAGCCCTTCAAAATATATTTTAGGTAAAAGAAAAATAAAAAAATACAGTTAATGTGTAAAGCCATCTTAAAAAAACTAAACAAATACTTTTCAGTATTTGAAAATTCATGCTTTTTTCTTCTGGAGAGTATTATCCAGAAAGTGATTAACAGTTGATACTTAGACTAATGCTCAATGGCAAGTACTTTTTTGCCTGTCATTAGCATCAAAAAATACTACTTAAGCTTATCTATTACTTTTGTAGATAATTTCTGTTTAGTAACTGATTAGAAACAGAAATTTGTATTTATAAATATCTTCATGAAGGTTGTTGCCTAAATATTAAAAAATTACGTGCTAAAATATATTGTATAGCCACCACATGAATTAAAATCATGTTTTTAGAATTCAGGAAACACATTGTCACTTGGGTCAAAAATGGAGTCACTCAGTACAGATTTATAATGTGAAAGGAAGAGCTTATATGTTGATGAATCAGGTAGAGAGACATTATTAAGGAAGACTAAAGTCAGGATATTGTTTAACCATAACAGATGATGTCTGGATTGTACTTCCTGTCAATGAGGTCTTTTAAATATATAATCTCAAATGCGTTTTCACTGGATCCGAAGTTATGCACTCTAACATATATTCTTGTCATTGCTAAGAAACACATTCATTCAAAACTATCTGAGAATTGTTTAAAAAAAATCTTAAATTTATAATTGTGGGGTTTACATATGAGTATTTTATTTACATAATTTCCACCTCTACCTCTCTTCCTTTCCGTCTCAAATTCATAGTTTCTATTAAAATTGAAATTGCATTTTGATTTAATGGGAGACTATAGGTGCTGAACCTTTCTCTACTTTGCAGAGGTTTCTTATGAATATTCTCCTCAGAGCCTGCTTCACATCCTTGTTCCTCAGGCTGTAAATAAATGGATTCAACATGGGACTCACAAAAATACAAAACACTGCCACGATTTTGCCTTGCTCAACAGATCTCTCATTTGCTGGTCTCAGATACATGCAGAAGAGGGATGCATAGAACATGGTGACAGCTGTCAGGTGTGAGCCACAGGTGGAGAACGCCTTCCGCTGCCCTTCAGTGGAACGAATCCTCATGATGGTGATAAAGATAAAAATGTAGGAGACGAGAATGATGAGGAGGGAACCTGTGAGATTAATCCCAGCTGACACAAACAGGGCAGTTTGCTTGATGTAAGTGTCAGAACATGTTAACATTAAAAGGGGAGGGTCAGCACAGTAGAAATGATTGATGGTGTTGGGTCCACAAAAGGATAGACGTGAGGTCAGTATCACCTGCATTGTGCCCACCATAGAACCCCAGATGTATGGGAAAGTGACCAGGCAAATGCAAACTGGCCGGGTCATTTTTGTGTTATAATGTAGGGGGTTGCAAATTGCCATGTACCTGTCATAGGCCATGGCACCAAGTATGTAATATTCAGTTAAGAGTAGAGTGACAAATACAAAACACTGAGCCAGACATCCAATGTAAGAAATGGTTTTCTTCTCAGATAGAAAATTGACAAGCATCTGAGGAGAGACATTTGTGGAGTAAAAAATATCCACACATGCCAAGTGTGTCAGAAAAAAATACATTGGTGTTTGCAGCCGGGGAGTGAATCTAATTAATAAGATCATGCCAAAGTTCCCTGTCAGTGTGATGAGATAAATCACGAGAAATACCATGAAAAGAATTGCCTGCAGTTCTGGTCTGGTGCTTAATCCCAGAAGAATAAACTCAGTTGCTTCAGTGCCATTTTGCTTTATTTGTGAGTACACCTTCATTATCCCTAATAGAGAAATGAGTAAGAAATATTAATTAAATTATGAAAAAAATCACATCTATGCTCACAGAAACAAAATGCTCCTTAGAAGTATGTATGAGAGTTACTAAAAGAAGCTATCTGACCACAATGTCTTACCCTGGGAATCCTTACCCTCTCTGAGGAATGTATGTGGGAATGAGGTGAGGGAAATTTGGGGGAGAATTGGGAAGGAGGAAGAGAGAGCAGTGGTAGGTATATTTTAAAATATTTTAAATAAAAAAGACGCTGTCTGAATAGCTGATCAACTAATAAAATCTTTGATGGAATGTATTCTAATTACAATGTCATGTGCCTTATCTTTAACCTCTAAAGTCTATTCCTTATTTACTTCTGTATAAGATTTAGCATTCTCATAAACATAAAATCCTTTATAATGTGTAATTTATAACCTTGTTCTCTACCAATGGAAAAGCTAAGAATGTTATCAGACAGCATCTATGACCTACAGATGACATTCCTCTGCCTGATGGTACTGCCCGCCCACTTTTTTTTTCACAAATGTCTTTTAAAAATACCTTGACTTAAAACTTCTTTAGTTCTGTTACTCTAAAAACTTCATAAATTTGCTTCCATGTTAAACATTGTATTTGAGAACTGAAAACACACACACACACACACACACACACACACACACACTATATGTGTGTGTCTATATTTGGTTGTGTGTGCTCATGAAAAGAAAAAGTTAAAATTACTACCAAAATTGAAGCACTGACATGTTCTTCTCAGCTGGTTTACTGTGCTGATTATAACATGAAATATACGAGAGTTTGTAGATTTTGAACTATGGTGTTATGGCAGCTACTCAGCTTCTTCCTAAATTCTGCCACAAGGGATTTGAATTCACTTTTCACATTCCCAGTGAGGAACTAGGACTCTATCCTCAAATACAGTTCTAACCATAAGTGAGTAATAGAATGAGGCCATTGGATGATCATCCAGAGACCATGTAGTTACTGTCAAAAAAGACAAACTTCCTGGAAATTATGAAAACCAAGCAGCTGTTTAGAGTTCATTCATATATCTAAGTCCTACTACTTCTGAAGCTATTATTTATATCTTATCTATGATTCTCTTTTCAGTTATTAGTTGCTGCATATGGGCAAAAACCTAGTTTCTATTATGTTACCTGGACTAAGAGCAAGTTCCTAGGTCAAAGCACATATTATATAGATGATTATTTGAATCGATTAGGTAGTTTGTTGGCAAACATATCTTTCCTGGTCATACATATTCTTATATTTCTGACATTACTAGGGAATGAATAACTACAAATACTTGCTATAAAGTGAAAAATGTGTTAGGAGGAATCAAAACTAAGGGAAGAATCAGTCACTGGGGATTTACTTAAATAGTAAAGCCAGTTCTGGTGGAACATGACTTAATCCTTTTAATTAATCCTTAACATTTTTGTGTTAGATGACTAGAAAGAAATTAAAGCTAAATCTGGATTGAAAATGTGATCTACTTCTTTTCACTGTATCACATCTCAGGAGTCCAGGAGGAAAGACAGAATGTACATCTTTTCAACAATAACTATTCTCTTGTTTCAATAAAATCAGATATTTACTTTTAAATCCATGGTTATCAATCTGGAAGCAGGTCTAGAGCTGAGTCCTTGTCTCATTTATGGTGGATACAAACGATGTGATCTTTAGCAAGTTTCTATGTGCTTGTGTTACAAAAGAATGAATCAAAGCTTGACTTACATTGTTGAGATAACTCTGTTGAAATTAATACACTTTTAATTCAGGTGTCTTAATTCTAGAAGTTTATGATTACTCTTTTTAGTGTATTCTAATACTCCATTAAATGTTAGAAAATCTCCCCAAATATAAAATTTTCTGTTAACAATGCATATAAAAATTACTTTATGAATTCAGAAGTAGAAAAATAAAAACTTCAACAGATCTTCCACTATCACCTGAAGTATTATCTTGTCTCTAGAATGTTAGAATAGAAAATCCTTTTGACATACTTTGGCATGGGCCAGCAGGACATGAATAAATTACACTCCAAAGATACTCAGTGTATCACTTCATTATAATATGTATAGAGATTAGTGATAAAATGTAATAAATATTTTAATAAAATATAACTACAGAAGTATTAAATCCCTGTGTATGATAATGAGGTGGTAGCACCCCAGGCCAACTCCATGCTTCAGAGAATATTTTTTTGAAAATTTTAACAAAGTGGGTGATTCAGCTTAGAGTTTGAAGTCTATGAGTGTTGAGAAGTTTGACAAACAAGGCTTATTTGATACCTTACACCTGCAATGTTAGCACCTAGGAGAATATGACAAAAAGATTGTCACTAGTTCTATAAAAGCCTTGGCTATGAACATGCATTTGGTCAAAGCATTATTCACTTGTCTAGAAGATCCTGGGTTTAACCATGTCATCGTGTTTTAGTATAAGCCATCATGAAAAGAGCTTCTTGCAATGAGCATTAAATTTTTTTGCCATTTATTTCTTACCTCAGTTTTACTCAACACTCTTGACATCTCATTTCTTAGTAGAAGCTTGCAAAATAATTAAATGCAAGTGGAGTAAAAATATAACACCAGGTTCTGTGATTCTGGTTTTTGGAAAGTTGAAAAGTTAGAAGAAATCTACCAAACTGAGGAACTAGAACTCAACACAGAAAAGGCTCTAAACCAGGGCAGTAGCAGGGATAGTTATACTACTTGTTTGCCCTCAAGAGCTATCAGTTGTTACCTCAGCTTCTGCATAGGAGAATCTGAATTTGCATTCCTATGATTTCATTTCATTATAACATTTCTTAGGGTCACTATCCATCCATTTTATGTATAGAAGAGAAAATAAGAAGAAATAAAACACTGTATTCTCTGAGTTTTTTTTTTTTTATCATGTTAACAATCAGACTTACCTATAGAGAGACAAATGTTCTTCTAAGTGTCATAAAAAGTGGGAAAATTTATATTTGAACAACTAACCTTGGAGATGAAGATATCCCTAAGCAGTAATCAAGCAATCAACAGGGGAAATCAATAAAGCTCCCTCTCTAGTTACTTAAGAGCATAATGATCTTAATTTATGATTTAACCATTAAATAGAGTATCTTCAAATAAATAAAAAAAATACTTTAGCTGGCTTCAATGTCTAGGGTAATTTAAAAACCAATTTAAAGATAATGCCCTCCCTCAATTTTTTTAGGTAAGAAGATCTTTTCATGACCCCCTTCATCAAATTGTCACGAAGAATTGTAATTTTTTTCTCCTCAGTTTCTCTACTGGTTTTCTCTTCATTTGTTAGTGTTTGTGTCCTTCTGTAATTTTCTACTTATTTTTTTTTAATTCTCTATAAACTTTCTGAAAACTAATGTCAATTTTATCTTGATATCTTCTGTAGAGATTTGAATAAGAATTTAGATATGCAATTGGTATTCAACAAATATATATTAAATAAATAAATGTGATCATTTGTTTAATTAAATTAGCTCAAGTAGAATTTAGGTTGTTTGGTATATAAAGATTAACCATTTTTATTATGAATAAAGTCATATTTTTTATCCATTGCTGGAGAGATGGCTCAGCCGTTAAAGGCTAGGCTCACAACCAAAAGATTAACTGTTTATAATTTTAGAGAATTATTGCTTATTAGAATATTTCCTCTGCCATGTATTTGAAATTTGATGTAGTTCGCTACTACTTCAAAAATGATGATGGCCATCAAAGAGCCTCCATATGTAGCTTGCTTTTATTGTGGCAAAGTTAGTCACTGAGAAATAAACTACCTTTGCCTCAACTGCTGACAGTATACTATCAAAACTAAACAAGCAGAACACAAAAAGAGGTGGCTGATGAACTTTGCCAAGACAAGACAAAATAGGAAAATGTTGTGGGATATTTGTACACTGTATGAAGATGTATTGCCATGATTTGTGTAATAAAAACTTGAATGACCAATAGGACGGCAGAAGGTATAGGTGGGGCCTCCAGATAGAGTGAGAACTCTGGGAAGAAGAAAGGCAGAGTTGCCAGCCAGATTCAGAGGAAGCAGTATGGGCAGTATGGAGATGAGATAATGCGATTACAAAATTATCCTATAAGAAATATGAATGACCAGAAGAGGTTGACTTTGTCCATTGAACCGAAGACCTGGGAAACAGCTGACTCCTTGGAGGGGTTGCTTCAACTAGACAGAAGGAATTCTGGTAACTCAATTCTTCCTTTTCCAAAGTTTTTCTGTAGGGGAATGCACACCATTTCCTTCTGGGCAGGCAAGAGACAAAGGTCCAGCAGTCTGATACAGGCTAGTCTGAAAAAAAGAGAAAACTCAAATGTTGTGACTTTTTATATTCAAGGTTGAGTTTCACATACTTAATTAAGGAATCATTAAGTCAAACAGTGGTTTTCAACCTTCTTTTGATAGAGTTCTTCATGTCATGGTGACCCTGAACCATAAAATTATTTCATTGCTACTTCATATATGTAATTTTGCTACTGTTGTTAATGATAATGAATCTGATAGGCAGGATATCTGATACACAAGCCCTGTGGAAGTTTTGCCACTGAGTTTTCTCAGTGGCTCCAATGTGAGGACATGTTACTTACAATAAAAGCATTTATACTGTAAGCATCCACCAATTTACCCTAGAGATATCTACTGGACTAAATTTAGACATTTTCTTTGAATAGTTTTACATCCTACAGATAATTAGGAAATCAGTTTTTCAGTGTTTCACAGCTAGAACAGAGCATATTTTCTCTGATCATAAGATGATGAATAAGATTTTATGTGCGTAGTTCTTTGTAGGGTTATACAGGGTTGCACAAGATCTGTAAAGTCCCTTTTTCTTTATTCTTTCTCTTTTCACAGTGAATAACTTATTGAGATCTAATCCCACAACATTTTTCTTAGTAAGGATGTTAAGGAAAGCAAAGCAAAGCAAACAAACAAACAAAAATACATGATGTTCGGTGCCAGCCATATTGCTTTGGGC
>PVIH01031640.1:0-10557 GCA_004025045.1 Sigmodon hispidus | reverse complement strand
ATGTTATGACTATTATAAATAATTAGAGGTAGAAATTGTATTATGGAAATGACAAGGCACTTAATATATATCAATGTGTAAAATATTTTAGACAGAGGTAGACATGTGTAAAATAGGGTAATTATATATTTAGTTTTGTATTAATATATTATTTTAATTAGACATATAGATTAATTTTTTATTTGTGTTAATATATAAACATTGGTATTATGTTTAACTTTGTATTAATATATATATTATTTAAATTAAATATATAGATTGATTTTTTATTTATATTAATATATGAACATTTGTATTATGTTAATTTATTTTTTGTTTATTTTTTGGTTAATAGTTATTTGTAAGTATAATGATTTTTTATTTATTTTTTTTTCTCTCTCTCTTTTTTTATGATATCATTCTCTCCTCTACCCAAGATTAACTTATAACTATCGTATTAAAATGATAAATTACAAACTCCAAACACAAATCTTCCAAACACAAAACAAGTAAAAAAAAACTTACTACAACACCACACCATGAAATAAAACTCATATTTGACACTGCTAGCATAGTCAAAATCCTGAGACTAAATAGGTTATGGCCCTAGGGGAACACCTAATATTATTGTTGTTTCAAATGAACTCTTTATGATATATGAATATACTCACAGAACAGTGCCTCACTGAGCACTATCAGAAAAGTTATGGGAGTAGGTGAGAACTAACACAGAATGTAACAAGTTCAAAATGTGGAGAATAATAGTGTCTTGGAGAACTCATTACTAAAACATGTTTTCATCAAAGGAGTCCCTTTATGTCTAATGGATCTATTTGGAAGAGGAAGCAGAAAAATTGTAAGAGAGCTGGTCCTGGTCACATAAACATTTAATCCTAGCACTTGGGATATATTGACAGGGAGATATCTATCAGGTTGAGGCCAACATGATCCACCTAGTGTCTTTTTAGAAAAGCAGGCCACATATAGAGACATTTTCTCAAAATTCAGAAAAAAATGCAAAATATTTTTAAATCCAGAAATGATGGACAACTGCAACAAAACAGTGTCTTTTTGATACAATTAGAACCATACACATATGAACTGACAGAGACTGGGTCAATATGCACAGTAAAAATCTGAATGGGTTCAAAATATTTTATATCCTAGGAGAAGAGAGAGAAGTGAACACAGGCTTCCACTTTTACCCAAAAAGTTATGTACAAGGGACATCTGCTTGCTAAGGAAAAATCAACTTTATCCAATCGAGTATCATCACATATATTAATAACAAACCTGAGGGTAAGCCCCATAGTCAAGAGTAGTTGGCCACTATACAATAAAGTCAATAGTATTTTATAGAATTATTTTACTTCATTTGTATTTAGATATTTTGGTTCTTACTTGTAGTTTGCTTATTTTGATTTCTATTTGTAGGTTTTCTTGTGAGAGTTTTAAGTGTTTTTCTTTCTTTTTTAAATAGGGACAACAAGAAAGTGGGTTGGGTGCATAGAAACATAGGGAAGATTTGGAAATAACTGAGGTAAGAAAAAACATATCCAATTCAAAATATCTTTTATAAAAACCTTTTATATAAAAAGTTAAAATTTCATAAGTACTTTATAGGTTTATTATTAAATAAATAAAAGGAACTACCCTCTATCTAGACATTCATTAATGTATTTGTATTTATGTATCTACATATTTTGGACAATAACTTTAAATAGAAAATGAAACCAGAAATAGTAAATAAATACTAGATAAAAAATATGAAGATGTTTTTATTTGCTAGCTAAAGATATAACCTACATAAGAAATAGAACATTTTTGTACTAGATAGAACTAGAGGCTTTTGCATATGAATGAAACAAATCACCATGTATCTTATAGGTTATAACTTTTGTGTAATTCAAATATAATAGATATTGCTTAGAATTTTACCATTTCATTTATTTGATACAAATACATGTAGACCTTATTTAAATTTTAGCCTTTCCTTTTTTTTTGCTAACTTTCAACTATAAATAAGGGAGAAAAAGCAATGTGAAATGGATGAAAAAGGTAGATAGGGATGTATTTTCTTTAGAAAAAAAGATGAAATGCTTTTGCTTGGGCACAAATGCTTACAATATTCATATGTATTACTGCACCTAATATTTCAGGATGCATAAGAAAGCACATTTCTGTTATATTACTTTCCCAGTTTTATTGTGCAGGAAAAGTACTGCTTTTGTAACCATCTTTTGTATTAATAAAATAATAGTGTAATGATTTACAAACTCTAATGTTGTAAACTTATAGAATTACACACATCTTTTTTCATTTTCCAATAACTAATTTATCTATATCATGAAAAAAACCTCAACAACTAGATAATTTAAATGTGATTTAAACACATAAGTTTATACTTGATAAATGTACAGTTGAAAATAGATACAATACTCTTTTACATCCCTAAAAATCTGTTAGAAAACACTTCATTCATTATGGCAGAAAAATATGAGAGCCATGGAAAGGCAATACAGGACCACAGTCAATAGTGGAAAGTGAGAAAACAGACATCTAGAAAGACTGAATGTTAGAAGTTCAAAGTAAGCAAAAGAGGACAGTTCAGAGCACTGAATGGTATAAAAGTCTAGAAAAGTCCAAAGTTTCAAGATAGAGATCATCCTGTGTAATTGGGAGCATATGGGGCTGCATTGCAACCAAGAAGGCGGGGGAACAAATCATGAGAGAAGGAGATGATTGAGTGAGAGGAAGGGAGAAAGAAAAAGAGGTAATCTTAATAAAGGAAGCCAATGTGGTATTGGAAAAAGACTGGGTGCTAGGATAACCTACAAGAACTCATAGGATATCCTTGGCTAGGTCTCCAACCACTAGTGAAGGTGTTGCCTCAGCAGAACTTCCCTTATAATCAAATGAATAGCCACCCCAAGTGTCATCACAGAACCTACATCCAACAATGAATAGAAGTGGAGGCAGAGATACATGGCTGAGCACTGGGCTTAGCTCCTGCTCCAACGGAAGGAGACTCTATATGGGCAAGAGAATGGGTCTTTTGAGGAAAATTCCCACAATGATGACTGGATGGAACTCCAGGGACTCACTGAATTACGAGCAGCCACTGGGGAACCTTCAAGAAAAGGAAATAAGCCCTCAGAAGATGGGCAACTGTCTGCTGACATAGGCAGTATGTGGAGACTCGAGGGGAGGGATTAGACTGTGTTTCTATGTGTGGACTGGCATTTAGGAGCCCATTCCCTACAGAGGAACACATAACCCAGTTATGACATTAGGATGAAGAAATTAGACCTGCCTGGAGTAGAAGCTGAGCTAATCCACCTTGGGACATCTTGCCCATTTTGGGGATGGGATGGGGGGATGGAGAAGAGGCAGGCTGAAGGCTAATCTGGAGGGATTGGGAGGGAGAAGTGGGGAGAACAAGGGGATACATGGGGAAATAAAAGGACTTTATTTTATAAATTAATCAAAATAAATAATAATTAAAAATATGTAATGCTCACAAACAAACAAGAAAAGATGCTAGATCATGAAACAAACTCTACAAAAAAATTAGATGAGAGATCAGTGTAGCCAATTGAAACAAATGTTCCGAAGATATCTGACCTTAACTCCCCTCCTGCCCACATAGATAAGAATAGATGAAGATAAGAATAAAGGATGGAAATGGAAAGACAGTTCAGCTCCAGTATATCCCCAGAATTTGGAACACCACGTCTCCACACTGATGTAAGCAGCAACCCTGAAAATAGAATGAACATAATGAGTGAGCTGGACAGTGGATGGATGTCAAAACATATGAGCAAGGGTACAGAGATTGGAGGAGGAGAAGTAAAAAAAAATTAAAGAAAAAAATGAAGGAAAAAACTGTGAATCATAGATGCCAATGAAGCCACACAACGCAATTTTTGTCTTAATACAATAGGGATTGAGAAATTTATACATGAATACTGGATTTACATCACTTCTGCTCAATCTGACTACTCTACTATCCTAATTCATCACTCATCTTCCTTATTATTGCCAAATACGTACACCACAAATAAATAAATAAATATTTTTAAAAAGAAATGTTCACAAAAATATATACATGCATTTTGCATATATTTGTGTTATTGTATTTATATATATGACATGAAAGTTGAACAAGGACTATGATTGCTGTGAAATTCTAAAAGAAGAAAGAAATAAGTGAAAATGATAAGGAAAGACAGACAAAATAGCTATTTTTAAGAAGATATATTTACTTTTTGTTTATGTGTATGAGTACTTTGCAGTATGTAAGTGCACCAGTATGTATGCAGGAAGGTCAGAAGAAGGCACCAGATCCATTATAAATAGAGTTATAAAAGGTGAGAGACACCATCTGAGTGCTGGCAACTGAACCCAGATCATTGGCTAAAGTAATAAGCACTCATAACTCTAAGCAATTTTTATAGCACTGAGAAATTTATCTTATACTATAACTCATAGGAAAAATGTGGATTTAATTATATTTACACAGGAAAAGAAACATACAGAGATGCAGAGAGAGAGAGAGAGAGAGAGAGAGAGAGAGAGAGAGAGAGAGAGAAACAGAGAGAGAGAGTGGGGGAAGGACAGGAACAGGGAGAGAGGCACACTGATATATACCTAGCTAGTGGAACTCACAGACTCTGGAATTGATAGCTGTGTAATCTGCAGGGAGTGAACTAGGACCTCTGAATGTGGGTGACAGTTGTATGGTTTGATCTGATGGTGAAATCCCTAGTAGTGATACCAGGACTTATCCAACTTGCATGAATTGGCTTTTTGCAGCTCATTCCCTATGATGGGACATCTTTCTCAGCCTTGATGCAGGAGAGAGGGGCTTCATCCTACCTCAAGTTTATATGCCATACTTGGTTGACTTCCCAAGGGAGGCCTTATCCTACCTGAAGAGTGAATAGTGGGTGGGATAGGATAACATGGGAGGGAAGGAGAAAGGGAGGGAGGAGAAACTAAGGTTGGTATGTAAAATACAAACATTAAATAAAAATAAAAAAAGAAAGAAAGAAAATGAACCCTAGCTGTTTCTGGTCACTGTGGTCCCAGCAGTGGTTTAAGATTAAATAGCAGGCATGGTTAATCTAGAACTTTGCTTGATCTTCCTCTTGCCTTGTACACCACAAGGTCAACAAAGTGACAAGAATTAACACACTTTTTTCAAAAAAGACCTTGAATGTTAATGGTCTTGATTTCCAAAAGATAAAATTTTACACTCATTATTCCAAAAACACACCTTCTCTTCAAAGGTAAACATAACTTTAAGGACAAAAGAAAATCCTTCAAGCAAATAGAACTAGGGAGCAAGAAGTTGTAGTTATTTAGTTATTCTAACAACTCATGAATATTAGATTAGCCATGAGTTAGAAAAAAATTCTCTTCATTTGCATTAAAGAAATAATTTGTCTAGAAGGATTTTAAACATATGCACATGTTGCTAAAATCCCTCCTCACATGTCTAGTCCTTCTTCAAATGTCCTAGGCACAAGCCTAGGCCTGAGTCTGAAAAAGTATAGTATGGAGAATCAATGATTTTCTTGAGCGTCCAAATAGAGCATCAGTGCAGACTGATCAGGGAAGTGTGACTCCTCCTCACACCAGCCAGACACATTGAAGGTGTTTACCCAAAGAAATGAGGGTTTCTCCATAGGCAGTGACCACATAGATGGATATATTTCCCTTAGTCTTCTCAAGTGTATACACGCCTATATACTCTAGCTCTTCACTGAGATCACATGTAATTAAGAGAACCTTGCTCATAGATAGTAGAGATAGTCTGGATCCTTAGATGGGGGATTGTGACCCTGCACATGTATATCTGAGGGAATGTAAATAGTCAATATACCCAGCTGGTATAATCATTCTGCAACCAGGCAAAGATTATTTTTGCTTGACTCAAAGAATTTTCATTCTAGACAGAACTCTAAATACATTGTATTCAATTTCTTATAATAAATCCTATCATATTTAACATTACAGATTCCAGCTTAGAATCTTAGACTACACACATAGCTACATGGAATGTTTAAATTCACTAATACACCTAATGGACAGGTCATTCAGGCAAAAAAAAATGAATAAATGTTGGAACCATATGACATCATAACCCTAATAGATCTAACCAACATCTACAAAGCAATCAACCTCTAAAGAATACACTCTGTAATTGGCAGCTTGTGAAATGGTCTTTCAAGTAGACCACATATTAAGGCATGAAGCCAGCCTCAGAAAATAGAAAAGTTTATTCTCTTTACCAGAGTAAATTAAAGTTAGATATAAAGAACATAAAAATCTACACACAAAAAAGTAAACAAAAAACCAAAAAACTCACTGAGCCTAAACATCCACACTGTTAAACAATGAATGAATCTTTGGCTAAAAAAAGTAAGTGGAGAATTTTTGCATCAATGTTCATGAAAAAATTGGTCTGTAATTCTCTTTCTTTATTGCATCTTTGAGTGGCTTTCATATCAAGGTTATTGTGGCCTCATAAAAAATATGGCTTTTTTTCTTAAAAAACGATTTATGATAACTGAAAAAAATCATAATAGCACAAGTGGTTTAATTAAGATGATTGACTAGTCTGTCATGCAAATATTATATATAGCAAAATTTGGGACATCTAAAAATTGTTTGCCTTGAGTTCTTATTGGCATTAAAACTTTGATTATGGTTAAAAAAAAGTTTGGCAGTGTTCCTTCAGTTTCCACTGTATGGAACAGTTTGTTGAGTATTAGTATTAGTTCTTCTTTGAATGTCTGGTAGAATTCTGCACTTAAAATATCTGGGCCTGGGCTTTATTTATTTGGGAGACCTTTAATGTCATCTTCAATTTCCTTTGGTGCTATAGGACTGTTTAGGTCTTTAATCTGATCTTGATTTAATTTTGGTAAATGGTACCTGTCCAGAAAGCTGTCCAATTCTTCTAGGTTTTCTATTTTTGTGGAGTATAGATTTTTGAAGTATGACCTGATAATCCTCTGGATTTTCTGGGTGTCTGTTGTTATGTCCCCCTTTTCATTTCTGATTTTGTTGACTTGGATACTAGTGGAGTACTACACAGCAGTAAGAAAAAATGATATTCTAAAATTTGCAGGCAAATGGATGGATATGGAGAATATCCTCCTGAGTGAGGTATCACAATCCCAGAAAGAGAAGCAGGGGATGTACTCACACATTAGTGGACTTTAAAAAATATATATAAAGAGAGAGAGAGATGTCATTGTACACAAGAACTCAAGGCTAGAACATAGCTAAATGACACAATGCCTCATTTTTACATTGATGGCCTCTGGTAGGGGTGTGGGTGAGGAAAGATTTGTTTTCTTTAAGGGTCTGGCCACAGGGAGTTTAATTATGCTCCAGTAAGTAAATAAGCAGCATGAATGGGAGGTTTTGTAAATTGGGAGATCATAAGAGTGGGTATGAATCTGAGAGGTCTAATAACTGAATTTTATGGTGTGCATAATGTAAAATCACCAAATAATAAATATAAATTAAAAAAGAAATTTAAAGTAAAAAAATTAAATGGAAAAAATGTTCTAAAAGAGAAATGAAATGAACATATACTTCAGCGAAATCTTTGGGATTCATTGGAGCAAACCTAAGAAATGTGTGTCTACATAAAAAATTGTGTAAAAGAATTTAATAAAAACTTTTCTTCAGACCATTATACTTTCTTGTCTGTGTAAGCCCACAAAAGTCCAGCACATGGCTTATTTCCATTTTGATTTAAGCTCAAGGTCTGAGAATTTGAGTTTCTGTTCCCCAGCCTCAAGATTGTTTAATAGGATGCTTTGTCCTTAACAGGACAAAGGTATGGTCACCAATTGTCTTAGGTTTGAGATCTGTACTTGCTTCTCCATTTCCTTGGTATAAAAAGCCTAGGAGAAATCAAATTGGGGCAGCTGAATAACTTCCAGTGCCCTACTTATTGCAGCTTTCTGTCTTCCTCTAATTCTTTCTGCTCTTGTAATTTCCAGTACACATTCTCCTCTTCACAATTGTATCAAACATCCAAACAGCCATAGACACTTGTCCACAATAATGTTTATTATCCAGCATCCAAATTCTGTCTATATGTTTTGTTACAATATAAAATGTTTGAAGATTCTGGTTCCTAAGATTATAAAAGTTTTATTATCAGAATAATTAGTGATAAATTGATCAATTAGTTTTACTTTTTAAAATAATTTTTTCAGTTTAATATATATAACAAATCACAGATTGACTTTTTATATTGATATTTTAATATGTTGTTAAGTTTATTTAGCAATATGAAATTAAAATTGATATAAATTTTATTCTCTTAATCATATTGTGGAAGCTAATTCATAATAACAATAACAATTAACATTATAATCAAATTTTAAGAAGAAAAATATATTTTATATTCAAACTATATACTCTTAATCATGCTAGTTGCAATATGTTTCTGGAAGTAATGAGGGCAAATTACATTTATGATCACTTAGTTATATGTACTCACTAATGGTTATGTTGAATTTGTTCATTTAGTTCATGGCCTATGATTTTTAAAATAAGATATATTTATTTGCCCTTCAGTGAACTCTCTGGACTTGAAGCAGTTGAGTCAGCAAGGCTATAAACTGCAGAGCTAACACTGCTCTACAGCTTTTTACTGTGCTTGGAACTATGTTCATAGCAGCATTGTCCTTAGCATCAAGAACCTGGAAAAATCCTAGATACCCATCAACTGAAGAATGGATTAACAAACTGTGCTACATCTACACAATTGAGTACTACTCAGCAGAAAGAAAAAAAAAAAAAAAAAAAAGATATCTTAAAATTCACCGGATTTGGAGACTATCCTCCTGATTGAAGTATCACAAACCTAGAAAGATAAGCAGGGGATGTATTTACACATTAGTGAACTTTAGACAGAAAGCAAAGAATACACAAGCTGTAAACCACAACCCCAGAACAGCTTAAGACTGCAGGAACTTAAGATATCCACTGAGTCCCTTTGGAAGAGAAAATACAGAAGATCTCCTTAACTAATTGGGAGCAACCAAGAAGTGGGAACAAATCACGTGAGAAGGAGATGATTGAGTGAGAGGAAGAACAAGGAGGGACAGAAAAAATAAAAGAGATGGAGATCTTAATAGAGGAAGCTACTATGGAGCTGGAAAAAGACCAGGTGCTAGGGAAACCTCCAAGCACTCAGAGAAATGTCCCTGCCTAGGTCTCCAACCAATAGTGAAGTTGTTGTCTGGACAGGACTTCCCCTATAATCAAATGAATAGCCACCCTAAGTGCCATCACAGAACTTACATCCAACAGTGAATAGTGGTAGAGACACGGATATATGGCTAAGCACGGGGCTGAGTCCCTGGTACAGCTGAGAGCAGGGGAGAAGACTCTATATGAGCAAGGGGATAGGGACTATGAGGAAAGTTCTCACAGTGAAAGCTGGCTAAAACTCTGGGGAGCTCACTGAATCAAGAACAGCCACCTGGGAACCATCAGGAAAATGAACTAGGCCCTCCAAGGATAGGCAACTGTCCACTGACATGGGCAGTATGTGGAGCCTCATGGGGAGGGTTTAAACTGTTTCTGTTCATGGACTGGCACCTTGGAGCCTATGCCCTCCATAGGAACACCTAACCCAGTCTTGATATTAGGATGAGGAAATGGGACTTGCCTGGAGCTAGTCCATTTTGCTGACTTGCTGAGCTAGTCCACTTTGGGACTTCATACCATTTCTGCGGAGGGGATGGGGGGATGGGGAGAAGGGAGCCTGAATGTTGATTGGGAAGGGTATTGGGAGGAGGGAGTTGGAACAAGGGGATACATGGATAAAAAAGACAAAATAAAGTTCTTGACATATTTTGGCCCTTAGATTATAATAAACTAATAACACTGGAAAGAAAAACATAATTATAGTTATATTATTTAGTCTATTTGTATTTAGTAAAATTAAAGAAATTATTTTATTATTTATTTTATTTTTGTGAATCTAAAGTTTTATTTTTAGTATATTTTAAAAATATCTATAGAAAATTATATTTGTAACTATTTTATTTTTATTTATATTAAAGACTATAGAAAGATATAATATTCTTTGAATAAACAGATAGTGTAAGTAACTTAAAATTGAGAAATGAAGAGATGACATCTGGCTGTCTGGACACTTATTTAAAGATATTTTTTAAAATAGTGCATCATTTATTTTTACTTTATAGGTCTAGAGTCTCTTGTCTATTTTTTAGTGAAGCAGGAAATTTGAAGGACTATTTGCTAGGCTATACATATATGTTTTGAAGGATGTTTGGCAGATGTTTTTGAGATGTAGGAATGTGAAGAACTATCTTGGCTTTTTTTTGGTTGAAGTTTAGAG
Source organism: Sigmodon hispidus (assembly GCA_004025045.1). Lineage (NCBI taxonomy): Eukaryota > Metazoa > Chordata > Mammalia > Rodentia > Cricetidae > Sigmodon > Sigmodon hispidus. Next base: position 176 of record PVIH01031640.1, on the reverse strand, counting down.
TTTATTTTTTATGTGTTTTGTATGTATAGTTTATATAGTATATAGTTAGGTAGTTGAAGCAAGAATAGTTTTTTGTTTAATGGCTAATTTTTGTCATAAAAAGTAAATTTCATTTGTAGTTTAAAATATCTTATTTTTTGAAGTAGATTTTTGTTGCTAATAGACTAAAAATAAAA
>PVIH01031639.1:0-10558 GCA_004025045.1 Sigmodon hispidus | reverse complement strand
TATTTATGTCCTTGTCCCTTAATAGTTGAATATGAGTTAATAATATATATTCATCTTGTTCCCTATAAAGAGTTTTTAATTATCAGTGATTATTATCTTAGAAATACTAAATTCAATTAAAAAACCAAATGTGCTACTTTTTTCATTATGCATCAAAGTAATTTTTAAGTTTCGGTATGTAAGAAATGTTTTAATATTGCATCCAACTTGTTTTATATGAAGAGAACAAGTAAAATTCAGCAAGAATGCAAAGACATTTATATTTTAATTTGAAAAAAAGTCAGTGGAAATAATTTTACAAAGATATGTCAATTTGCAACCACAAAAGCCAATTGTAATGTCAGGAAAATAAATTACTACAATAAGAATTTATTTGGGAAATGGTGTCATCACCTTTTAAAGTTCAATCACATACTCCTTGCATGAAATTATTTGTTAAACTCCAGTCTATCTATACTAATTTGTTTTCAATAAGCACTTAATATTGGCCCTACCTTTCTTCTTCAAAACATTGTATATTGGCTTTTTCTCTGTCCTACAACATTGCTATTAATAAGAGATTTCAACTCTGCAGGGGAAAGAAAGCCTAAAATTCTGTTAATACATTATTAAGCACTAGAATTTGTATCTTTGTAGTATTATTTGTAGGTGAGTATATGGTATCAGATTAGAGTTCCAATATAAAGAGAGGAAGAAAATAAATGTAAATATTAGTGAATCACTATATCTTTACAAGTACTGATTTTATTCATGTGATAGGATAGGTAAACAAAAACTCTAAACTCAAAGATATGCATTTACTGGGTAGTGAGTATAGAGGAATGGGGGAAATGTTGAATGTTGGTTCAAAGAAGAAAAAATCAAATTGTTCTTCATAAAAGAGTCATCATTTATTTCTCTTTGCATTCTTAAGACATCTTAATAAGCAGTTGACAAATGTCCATTCGGCTATAAGAAGAAAATTGTATTAAAATCTTGGTTCAGGGGTCATTTTTCAAATACTTCATTTTACTGGAAAAAAAAATTTTATCAGATATTCCATACAAGTGTTTAATGTTTGTGGTTTAACTTTCTAATAGTCATCAAGAAACACTAAAAAATTTCATCATGTTCCATAACAAATTTATGACAATATAGCGTATTACATATATTTTCCTAGCAACACTGAGAAGAGTCCATATGAAAATTTCACTTCAGATATTGGTCTCAGAGGCAGCACATTATTCCAACATCATCTATGCAGAGTTAAGATGATATTCTTCCCAGAGAAGCTCATGGTATTAAAATGTGGGGTTTGTGAAAATTGTAAGACTGTAAAATGGAGGTTAAAAGTACAAATATTTACAACTGTTACTGTGCCTGCCAGCTGTCATACATATGCATTTGTAAGTCTCAAAAACTATTGGAAGTCATAAAAGAACAAATGTTGTTTCTTTCACTTTATATAGGAGGCAAGTCCTTTCCATTTATCTCCATTGAGTAGACTGTCTCCTCCAGATAGTTGTGCTAGAAGACATTTGTCTAGAATATTGGGTTATATTTCAAATGAAAATGAAAGGGAAAACAAAGATTTATTGAAAATTTTTATTGGGTAGGCTGGAAAGGTGAAATCTACATGAAAAATATGTTAAGATATAATATCTTAAAGGAGATTTCAACAATTGTGTTAATGGCCGGTACTGAACACCTGATCTTTGACAAAGAGGCCCAAAACATTCAATGGAAGAAAGATAGTATATTTAACAAATGGTGTTGGCATAGCTGGATGGATGTGTGTAGAAAAATGCAAATAGATCCGAGCCTGTCACCCTGCACAAAACTCAAATCCAAGTGGATCAAAGACCTCAACTTAACCCCAAACACTTTGAACTTGTTAGAAAAGAAAGTGGGAAATACACTTCTAACAATTGGCATAGATGACCACTTCCTAAATATAACACCAGTGGCACAGACACTAAGACCAACAATCAATAAGTGGAATCTCCTGAAGCTAGGAAGCTTCTGTAAAGCCAAGGACACTGTCAATAGGACAAAAAAATAGCCTACAGAATGGGAAAATATTTTCACCAACCCTACTTTATCCTACAGATAGAAGACTAATCTCTAAGACACAAAAAGAACTCAAGTCTTGAGCCCAAAACATTGAATAACCCAATCAAAAAATGGGGTTCCAATCTAAAATGGGAATTCTCAGCAGAATAATTATGAATGGCTGAAAGGCAACTGAAAAAGTTCTCATCATCTTTAGCCACCAGAGAAATGCAAATCAAAACAACTTTGAGATACCACCTGACACCTGTTAAATTGGCTAATATAAAAGACCCAGATGACAGACTATGCTGGAGAAGATGCAGAGCAAGGGGAACACTCCTCCGTTGTTGCTGGGAGTGTAAATTTATTCAGTCATTCTGGAATGCAGTATGATGGTTTCTCAGAAAACTGAGAATCAATCTCCCCAAGGACCCAGCAATACCACTTCTGGGTTTATACCCTAAAGATGCACAGTCACATTCCAAAGGCATTAGCTCAACTATGTTCATAGCAGCGTTATTTGTAATAGCAAGAACCTGGTAACAACCTAGATGCCCCTCAACTGAAGAATGGATTAACAAACTGTGGTACATCTACACAATGGAGTACTACTCAGCAGTAAGAAAAAATGATATCCTAAAATTTGCAAGCAAATGTATGGATTTGAAGAATATCCTCCTGAACGAGGTATCACAAACCCAGAAAGATAAGCAGAGGATGTACTCACTCATTAGTGGACTCTAAACAAACAAACAAACAAACAAGAAAAAAGCAAAACATGCCCAAGCTGCCAACCACAACCACTTAACTGCTTGGGATCAGAAACACCTTGGACTGACTCCTTGGATCCCACTCCCCCTATAGGAACAACTGACTTAGTCTTGAGGTTGTGGGGAGAAAACTGGATCTGCCAGGTGTGGAGGCTGAACTAAGCAGTATTGGAACAGTGGGACCATGGGATTGCCTGCAGCATGTGGGTGGGGGGAGTTGTGGAGAAGAGAGAATGACCTGATATTCTGAATGACCTGAATGGAGGGGAAGGGACCTTGAATAAAGATATACAAGGATAGAAAGTATGACTTCTTTGTTCATAATAATAGAATAAAAGAAAAAAGAAAATTAGTATCTGATCTGATTATTTCCCTGATGGGACAGATGTATATTAAATAAAATAATAATCTGTTTAGAAAATTTTATTTATTAGTGGGTAAGCATGAAATTTGGATGTGACTACATAGGAACTACTAAGAACTGACAAGGTTTTAGTTTATATTCTGTGGCAAGCAGTTTGTTAAAGAAAGCTATGTGCATTGATTCATGCTAAAAGCATGTGAAGAGATGGTATCCAGAATCATTGAGATAGGTTTTTGTATTGGTTTGTGAGATTTTTGTTTATGTGTTTTGGTTTTTATAATTGTTTATTTGTTTTGTTTTGTCAAGGTATATTTATGTGGAAAGAAGAAATTTCTTTTTTTATTATTATAAACAAAGTCATTCTTTACCTATGTATCCCCTTTTCAAACTCCCTTCCCCCTCCCACCCCTTCCAGTCTATCTTCTCCCCATCACTTTATCTCCTCCCCAGCAAGGGCAGGAGGTCCCAAGGTCCCAAGGTGGCTTAGTTCAGCATCCACTTCAGGCATATCTGCCTTCCATACCCCAACATCAAGACTGGGTCAGGTGTTCCTCTAGAGGGAGTGGGATCCAAGGTGACAGTCCAAGGTGTTTCAGATCCAAAGCTGTTCAGTGGTTGTAGTTTGCAACTTGGACATGCTTTGCTTTTTACTTTTTTGTTTAAAGTCCACTAATGAGTGAGTACATCCCCTGCTTATCTTTCTGGGTTTGAGATAACCTCACTCAGGAGGATATTCTCCAAATCCATCCATTTGCCTGCAAATTTTAGAATATCAGTTTTTCTTACTGCTGAGTAGTACGCCATTGTGTAGATTTATCATAGTTTGTTAATCCATTCTTCAGTTGAGGGGCATCGAGTTTTCCCAGGTTCTTGCTATTACAAATAATGCTACTACGAACATAGTTGAGCTAATGCCTTTGGAGAGTAAATGTGCAGAAAAGAAGAAATTTTAATTCAGGAATGTCCTATAATACTGACATACCTTTATGTCACTGGGGGCATTTTCTGGATCAGTGATTAATGTGGGAGGGTCTATTTTCTTAGATGAGTGCGGTTTCTCAAAATCAGGCTGAGCAAGCCAGGAGGAACAAGCCAGCACATCTCTTTAATCTCTACTTTACTTCAAGTTCCTCCTATGAGTTCCCTTCATGGAGGACTATTGGATGGACACTGAAACAAATCCTTTTCTCTCCAAGTTGCTTCAGGCTATGCTCATTATCATAACAATGGAAAGGAAACCAGAATAGGTATAGTGAACACTGAAACAGGGTCAAAGAGACTAGGCTAACCTCTGAAGCAGGAATAAACAACTGGGGATCTATAATCAAGGGGTAATGTAGAGTTCAGGTCAGTAGATGGAATGTTATTTAAAGGACAGCACTTGACATATCCTGCAAAACTGACCTAGAAAACTTCTTGGTGAAGATAGCCCAGAGAAATCAGTTACCTCTAGATGAAAGATGTAGAACCCAATAAACTATCCAGATTTTAAGGATGACGTGTCCCTGAATCAGTAGAGTTCTTGACTAAATTATTGTTTCATAAGGAAATATAAAGATGGGCCTTGGAGTGGTGAAGAAAGCATGCAGTGTCTTTGTCATGAGTTATTACAATATGTCCGTGAAGGAAGTCTTATAGTTATTTTTGCTAATTTCTTTTTCTTTTGAGGCTCAAAGAACTGGGTATCCACAAGTGATCTTCTCAGAAGCAGCTTGAGAAACAAAATTTCTCTGTTTTTCCCCTGCCTTCTTGTCTCATTTCACACTCCCAAGGCAGGCCTTCAAAATTAGAACCTATTCTTATTGAAATGAAGTCAGAAATCTTGTCTAGTCTATGTTAAAACAGGACACAGAGAAAAATCTCTGACCTTCCTTTTATAATAATTGTAAAACCTAAGACTCTTGTTTGAAATAAAGAGTTGGCCCTTACATGGAAGAAAAGGAAGCTATACCTAGATGTCAAGAAGACCATGAAAAGAAAATTTAGAAAAAAAAAGCAACTCTAATGTGATTCCATTGAAATTGAGGTGGTGATATGAAGTCCAGAAAAGTGATTTCTGAGTAAAAAAGAGAAATAAAATGGAAAGGACATGACTAGTCTCAGGTTTGACACCAGATGAAAGATAGAAAGAAAGAAAGAGAGAAAGAAAGAAAAAAAAAGAAAAGAAAAGATAAGAAAAGAAAAGAAAGAGGGAGAGAAACATGGCTAGCTATGATGAAGGAGAAAGTTTATTATAACTATGTGAGAAAGTCCAGGCAGAGGCAGGGACATCTGAGAGAGTCCAGAGTGAACATGATCCAAAGGCCTGTGAGAAAATGCTGGGAAGGGAAAGAAGAAAGAAGAGAAGAGAACCAATTACAGCAGCCAGGAGGCCCAAAACACAGTAGAACAAAAGGCCAAGCGGCTAAAATGATTGCATTATATGGGGAAGGGCAGTCCAGCCCCTGAGCTGGAGAAGTTTAGGATCTGGAAATGCTATCCAGGAAGGCCTTGTGACAGGAAGGGATTGAGGGTTGCAGCGAACAATGGGTGGCCAGTATCTGATTTCATATACTTAATAGGCACCTCAAACATTTGTCCCAAAGTTTGAAACTTAACATCTTCACCACAAGAAAAGCTAGTTTGGTGTAAATTCTTTCCTGATGCATAGTGTCCTCTACTAGATTGAGCTACTTCATCAGCACACAGGAAGTGCACTGACTTCTTTTTTCTTTTTATACTTGTGTTTAATAAACACATTAAGCATGTCTTAAAAATGTGATTAAAAAGAAAACTTACTCACTGGGAAGCTGAGACAAAATGTAATTTATATTGCATATCATTCTTATTACAAACATTTTTGCTCGGATTCTCTGGTTCAGGGCACCATTTACTTAGTTTAGTTTTATTAATTTGGCTTAATAAAGGTATCTGGATTTAAAGAAGAAAATGTGAATTGACTGATAGAAGTGATTGAGATGCTTAAGGAAATAGACAGATACACAGAGAACCTTCTATTAATCATAAAAGACTGTAGTCAGAAGTTTCTTTATCACCATAATGGATCCTGAAACCAATTGGCAGACATGAAAATAGAGGTTAAAGTCTCAGGTAAGATACCTGTCTTAGATTGTCTAAAGAGAAAGAACCATAATGCCATTATTAAACAATTTTAAATATAATGGACTTGTGTATAAAGTAACTCAAATTAAAAGTTGATTGACCCAATGAGTAATAATCGAAATAGAGGTCTGGGTAGATGACTCAGAAGGGTAGAATTTTTCCTGGGCAAACATGAGAACCTGAGATCAGATCCTTAGCATTCATAAAAAGAAAAAAATTAGTATGGTGACATGTACCAGTAACTGCGACTCTGATTGTTAGAGAAAGAGATGAGAGAGTTGAGAAGTGAGAATCAATGTTTCAAAAATAAGGAAAATAAGGTCAAGAGAAATACAGAAACTCAAACGTGACATCTGACTTCCATTTGCACACACACACACACACACACACACACACAAACACATACACACACAATTAAGAGAATAAGGGACCATATAAACTTTAATAATTTTTCAGTAGATGTTTTCATCTGAATTTTCGGTCTTCAGAAAAGACTACAGCAGTTTACCAACTCACTGTTGGACATAAACAGATAATTGATTTCCTTCTCATGTGAAAAGTTGTATTGAGCCAGTTAGATGTCATAACTGGTGAGGACACTTGTGACCAAACTTGAAAACCTGATTTTTTTCTTTTTCCTTTTTTCTATTATGAATAAAGTCACATTTTCTATCCCTGTATATCCTTATTCAAGCTCCCTTCACCCTCGCGCCCCCTGCAGTCACTCTCTCTTCTCCACATCTCCCCATCTCCTCCCCAGCAAGAGCAGGAGGTCCCAAGGTCCCAATATTGCTCAGTTCAGCATCCACTCCTGGCAGATCCAATTTTCTCAACCCAATATCAATACTGAGAGACAGGTTTTCCTCTAGAGGGAGTGGGATCCAAGTTGTCAGTCCAAGGTGTTTCAGATCCCAAGCAGTTAAGTGGTTGCTGTTTGAAGCATGGACATGCTTTGCTTTTTGCTTTTATTTTTTATTTTTATTTTTTTTGCTTAGAGTCCACTAATGAGGGAGTACATCCCCTTCTTAAGTTTCCAGGTTTGTGATACCTCGCTCAGAAGGATATTCTCCAAATCCATCCATTTGCCTGCAAGTTTTAGAATATCATTTTTTCTTACTGCTGAGTAGTACTCCATTAAGTAGATGTACCACAGTTTGTTAATCCATTCTTCAGTTGAGGGTCATCTAGGTTGTTACCAGGTTCTTGCCATTACAAATTATGCTGCTATGAACATAGTTGAGCTAATGTTTTTGGAGTGTGAATGTCCGTATTTAGGGTATACACCCAGAAGTGGTATTGTTGGATCCTTGGGGAGATTGATTCCCAGTTTTCTGAGAAACCACCATACTCCATTCCAGAGTGGCTGAACAAGCTTACACTCCCACCTACAATGGAGGAGTGTTCCCCTTGCTCTGCAACCTCTCCAGCATAGGCTGTCATCTATGTCTTTTATCTTAGCCAAAATAAGAGGTGTCAGGTGGTATCTCAAAGTTGTTTTGATTTGCATTTCTCTGACAGCTAAAGATGTTGAGCACTTTTTAAAGTGCCTTTCAGCCATTCATAATTCTTCTGCTGAGAATTCCCTTTTTAGTTCTGAACCCCATTTTTTGATTGGGTTATTCAAGATTTTGAACTATAGTTTCTTGAGTTCTTTGTATATTTTAGAGATCAGTCCTCTATCACTTGTAGTGTTGGAGAAAATATTTCCCATTCTATAGGCTGTCTTTTTGTCCTATTGACAGTGTTCTTGGCTTTACAGAAGCTTCTCAGTTTCAGGAGGTTCCGCTTATTGATTGTTGCTCTTAGTGTCTGTGCCACTGATGTTATATTTAGGAAGTGGTCGCCTGTGCCAATTTGTTGGAGAGTATTTCCCACTTTCTTTTCTATCAAGTTCAGAGTGGCTGGGTTTATGTTGAGGTCATTGATCCACTTGGATTTGAGTTTTGTGCAGGGTGACAAGCTTGGATCTATTTGCATTTTTGTACACACTACCAACCAGCTATGCCAACACCATTTGTTAAAGATAATATCCTTTTCCATTGAATATTTTGGGCTTCTTTGTTGAACATCAGGTGTTAATAGGTTTTTGTGTAATGCTCATATCCTCAATTCTATTCTATTTTTCCATAAGTCTGTTTTTATGCCAGTACCAGTCTGTTTCTATTATTGTTGCTCTATAGTATAACTTGAAGTCGGGCCTGGTGATACCACCTGAAGTTCTTTAGTTGAACAAAATTGTTTTGACAATCCTGGCTTTCCTGTTATTCCAAATGATGTTGAATATTGTTCTTTCAAGGTCTTTAAAATACTGTGTTGAGAGTTTGATGGGCAGCGCATTGAATCTGTAGATTGCTTTTGGTAGAACTGCTATTTTTTACTATGTTGATCCTACCTATGCAGGAACATGGGAGAGCTTTCCATTTTCTGATATCCTCTTCATTTTCTTTCTTCAGTGATTTAAAATTTTTGCTAAGTAGATCTGTTACTTCTTAGGGTTTAGTTACTCCAAGGTATTTAATGGTATTTGCAGCTATTATACAGGGTGATGTTCCCCTTATTTCTTTTTCAGCCCTTTCATTTTTAGTGTATAGGAGGGCTACTGGTTTCTTTGAGTTAATCTTGTATCTTGCTACATTGCTGAAGGTGTTTATCTGTTGTAGAAGTTCCCTGACAGAATTTTTGGGTCACTTATGTATACAATGATATCACCTGCAAAGATAGTTTCACTTCTGCTTTCCAATTTGTGTCCCCTTAATCTCCTTTCATTCTCTTATTGCTTTAGCTAAAACTTTGAGAACTGTATTGAATACATAAGGGGAGAAAGGACATCCTTGTCTAGTTCCTGATTTTAGTGGGATTGCATTGTGTTTTTCTCCAATAAGTTTGATGTTGGCTGTCGGCTTCTTTAAAAATTGCCTTTATTAAATTTAGATATTTTCCCTGTATTCCTATCTCTCCAGTGCTTTTATCATAAAGGAGTGTTAGATTTTGTCAAAGGCTTTTTCATCATCTAAGGGTATGATCATGTGTTTTTTTCCTTTAGTTTGTTTATATGATGAATGACATTTATGATTTTTCGTATGTTGAACCTTTCCTGCTTTTCTGGAATGAAGCGTACTTGGTCATGGTGAATGATTACTTGGTCATGGTGGGTGATATTTTTAGACATGGTTTTATATGGTTTGCCAAAATTTTGTTGAAAATTTAAGCATCCCTAACCTTAACTTTGAGATGCCACTTGACACCTGTTAGATTGGCTAAGATAAAAGACCCAGATGACAGACTATGCTGGAGAAGATGCAGAGCAAGGGGAACACTCCTCCATTGTTGCTGGGAGTGCAAATTTATTCAGTCATTCTGGAATACAGTATGGTGGTTTCTCAGAAAACTGAGAATCAATCTCCCCAAGGACCCAGCAATACCACTTCTGGGTTTATACCCTAAAGATGCACAGTCACACTCCAAAGGCATTAGCTCAACTATGTTCATAGCAGCATTATTTGTAAAAGCAAAAACCTAGTAACAACCTAGATGCCCCTCAACTGAAGAATGGATTAACAAACTGTGGTACATCTACACAATGGAATACTACTCAGCAGTAAGAAAAATGATATCCTAAAATTTGCAAGCAAATGGATGAATTTGGAGAATATCCTCCTGAGCGAGGTATCACAAACCCAGAAAGATAAGCAGGCGATGTACTTCCTCATTAGTGGACTCTAAGAAAAAAAAAAAAAAAAAAAAAAACCTAAGCATGTCCATGCTTCAAACCGCAACAACTTAACAGCTTGGCATCAGAAACACCTTGGACTGACAACTTGGATCCCACTCCCTCTAGAGGAACACCTGTCTCTCAGTATTGATATTGGGGTTAGGGTTAGGGTTAGGTCTCTAAACAAACAAACAAGGAAAAAGCCAAGCATGCCCAAGCTGCAAGCCACAACCACTGAACAGCTTGGGATCAGAAACACCTTGGACTGACCCTTCGGATCCCACTCCAACTATAGGAACACTTGACTCACTCTTGAGGGAGTGGCGACAAAACTGGATTTGACAGGAGTGGAGACTCATCCAAGCATTATTGGGTCAGTGGGACCATAGAACTGTCTGCTCCCTGCCCAGGGAGGGGATGGGGAGCTGTGGAGAAGAAAAAATGACCTGATGTGGCGGGAGGGGGAAGTGACCTTGAATAAGGATATACAGGGATGGAAAAAAAGAATTCAGAGGGAAAGCTGAAGACAAAGTAAATATATGTGTAGCAATCTTATTTGCATTATCACCCTTGATAAGT
>PVIH01031638.1:0-10559 GCA_004025045.1 Sigmodon hispidus | reverse complement strand
AAGAGACCTTGAATAAGGATATATAGGGAAAGCTGAACACAAAGAAAATATATGTGTAGCAATCTTATTTGTATTTCTACCCTTGATAAGCCATGCTTATGATTCTTATCCTCTGTATAGTTATTGTTAACTCTTCTGCATTTTAAATTCTTTTTACTGTTTTTTTTTGATAAATACAAAATAAAGAAAAAAAAAAGATAAAAAAAAATAAATAAATAAATAAAAGTGACCTGGAAAATATTTAGATCCATATATGTGTGATTATTATCTTTGTATAGATACAAGATCAATATATATATATGCATGATTGAGTATTGATATATTTCATGTTAATATACTGTGCATGTTTTTTAAAATATGTATAATGGATCAAAGTTTATTTAACCAAAAATATGCATATCTGCTATATACTCAAAACTTTTAGGTGATTGGAAAGGCAAACCTCCTTTGACTGAATGTATTCACAGTGAGGGTCAACTGTTGTAAATGTGCAGGACTGTAGAGAAGGCTCAGTGTTACAAATATTTGTTGCTTTTGCAAAGGGCCTGGATTTAGTTTCCAGCAACCACATGACATCTAACAACCATCTATAATTCTAGTGTCAAAGGATTAAACACTCTTTTTAGGCATCTGTGGGCACTGTTTATATGTAGCACATATACCCACTTGCAGGCAAAACACACAAATAAAAATAAAAATAATAATGGTTATACATCACAGCATAATTTCATATAGCAATAAGCTTATACAAAAGGAAAAGCCAGTCAAAAACTGAAGCAGGATTGAGGTGCTTGTTTTAGATAACAGGTTAGTTTTATAGGAGACTAAAGATTATCCTGCTAAGTCATTAGACAATTTGCCATTTCTGTGGCTTTCAGTCCAAGATGTTTTGATGATGATAATATAAGCAAATCATTACTTAATAAACTGATAGTCCCTCACATTTGTTATACAGATATAATCATTGATTGGTTATAAAAAGAATAAAATAAGCTCTGTTCAAAAACAATCAGTATATGAATACTTTGAGAACAGGGTGAACAAGATTGATATTTGAATGTGTGATAAAGTGGAGTAGATGCTATAGGAATTCAGATAAATCTGAGAATTTATCCAGCTTCAGTTGGTATATTAATCTTCTGTTCTTCCATAATCTATAAAAAACATGTGGCATACGGTAATATGTCAAGATTTTTTAAAAAGCCTATTTATGTGTCTAAGTTCAAATAGATGCATCTTCTTTTGTGTATTACATAATGATGCTGAAACATGAGGCCATTTAAGGATTTGCCAAACGTGGAGAAAGAAATATATTTGCAGTTTTTACATTAGGATACAATTATGCTGTGGAAAAGTACCATTGCCTAAATACATCTTAAAAATTCGCTTCTGAGAAGCAATGAATAGCTCACAGATTCTTATTTTTCTAAGTCATCTTGAGAAACAGATTATAGACAAATGAGCTGAGCTTTAATAGAGTGTAAATTAGGAGCATATGCCACAGTTTGGAAAGTGGCTGCATGAAACACAGAAGGCTCAGCAATAGAGGACAGGGCCAGAGTTTGAGGGCCCCACTGACATCTGTGGGCCTGCCTGATGATGGTGCACACCTGTGGCTAGGACACAGTGATGGCTGTGGGCTGGCCTGGTGATGGTGAATATCTGTAATCTGTAATTCTGAAGGGAAATGTGAGGATAATTCCAATCTCCATTTGTAGAAATGGCAGTTTAGTATGGAAAGCAACTTGATCCAAATCACCTAGAAATCTGGTCATCTGGCAAATGAATTCGGGCCTTAGACCCAAACTGCCTCCCACTCCACTTCCCTTTTAAAAATATCTAGTTGAACTTTATAGAACCAAGGCTTAGAAATAAACTTCCCATGTGTACATGTTATTTTTCTTTTCTTTTTTATGTTTAAACATAGTCTTCCTTTCTAGTTAAGATTGGTCTAAAACTCCTGATCCTCTACATCCACCTCAAAAACATTAGTCATATAGAATAAATTTGTCTGCTGCTGCCAGTCTAGTTAGCAGACCATTTCACCAAAGAAAATGATGACATCAAAATGAGCAGTAATGTTTAAAGGTTGCAGATGCTGATCTCCACTCATATCCTCACCACAGACGTTTTTACGGTTTGTAAACACCAGTAAGAAGACACAAAAACAGATGTTAAGAAGAGGGGAGTGGGCTTCATTTGGTAGGAGACTAAAGAACAGCAAAATGAAGTAGAAGATTGCAGATTCCAGATCATTAAGGATATGTCTGAATTTGAAAGGTATTAACTCCCCCAGCTTCTCTTTGTCTAGGAAATGGAGTCATTTCCTTGGTTAATTTCTGAGATCTGTTTATGTAACTGGTCAGGGACTGGTTGTGCATGTAGCCTTCTCAAAACACAGGCGCACACTCTCCACAGACTCCAGCCCAGTCTTGTGTGCCCTTCGTGGCTGAGCCTATTGCTGCTCTTTATTGGAATCTAGGAGACACGGGTTCCTTTTCAGGTAGCGACAAAGCCTTCCTGGGTGTCTGTCAGTACATCTGCTGACTTGGAATTATATTCAACTACTGATTAGCCATAGTGTTAACAAAAGTGACTCAGAGGGAGTTTCTGGGACCATAAATCAGGTGCCAAACAGAATCCTGGTATGAAGGGTCAGTATAGAATGGTAGTTAAGGACATGTATGTCAAATCTTAGCTCTGTAGTTCCTTGCCATGTAAAGGCTTCCAGGGTTGTACCTGACCTGTGATCATGCCTATAATTCAATGTCCTGCCTTTCCAGTTCTCCCAAGTTTCTTTTTCTTCAGCCCCCAAACCTTCCTTTGCTGTTTTGTGGTCAGGTGAAACATGTTCTATCTCAGAACTTTCTTCATATACACTTTTAATCTAGTAATCTTTTCTTCTGTATGAATAAAACTCTTTTGCTTCAGGTTTGTCTCAAATACTATGTACTTTAGAGAAACTTTCCCTTGTTGTGATGATAATGATATAAATCCAGATTTCCACAGATCTTCTGCTTAACATTTGCCCACAGTTATTCACAGCACTGTTACATACGCACCTTGCCTGCCAGTCATCTGCCTAACTTGCACTAGTGAAGGACCTTTTAAACATTGTCCTCATTTTAAATTTTTTCCTTGTCATATAACCAAGATCTAAAATAAGCTCCTTCACATTTTTATTGCCCAGAATATGTTTGCTGGACAAACCCATGCCAAGAGGATAGCTACACCTTATCTTTCTGGGGAGGACAGTAATGACTGGGAATAGGGGCCACACTGCCCATGTACTGGGAAAGCTTTGCCCAGTGTATCTCATTTGTTATACATTATTTTAAAGAAATCATGACTAGATTGTGCTCTAAAATATATCACCATCTTACAGATCTGATCTGTATTTAATTTCGTGTCTTCCACTTCAGTCTCCTTTGCTTCTGATCATAAATGAAAATGAGGTAGCAGGGGTGAGACACCATCTATCAGTGAGCATCCACAGGAGTCAATGTTCTGTACCTAGACTGCTGTGAACTCTCACTAATGACCACAGCTATGGACTTAGGAAAAGACTTTGATGGGAATTAATTGAAATGATACACATTTAAAACATGTCTAATATGAGTGGGAATGAAGTTACAAGTGTGAGGACAGTAAGCTTCAGTGACTGCTCAGAGCACTCATGTGACAATTGTTCAAACCCCAGTAACTTCAGATACTTACTGTGTCTAGCATCGTTAATGTCCTTTCACAAGCTCTACCCTAGCATGGAAGAATTGTAGTAGGATAAAAATCTGTGGTGTGCTGGACAACAGTGGAGGAGAGGGCCTGGAGGAGAGGGCCTTACTGTCATACACAACAAACGTCTTCCTGGTTGAGACTCCTGGCAGGCGCTTGATTGTTTTAAGATGATGTATTTGGAGGATGTAATTTTTTTTATATTTTCACTTTCTTAATTATATGATATTAAAGACCTGAGAAACAGACATATAATAAGGGAACTTCTTTACAAAAGCACTTACATCAGTAAAAAAGTTAACAATAACGTTTTGCTTTCCTCTCTCCACTCAGCTCTCCTTACCCCATCACATCTGATCCGCTCGCGCCCACGCGCCCACGTGCACACATCCTGGCTCCTCACCCCAGGACTCAGATGATCAATGCTCAGCTGGGCCTTCCTCCTGCCGAAGTCACAAGTGAGTTCTAACAAACCCCTCTAAAGCAGCCTCCTACCGTACGCTCCTCAGGACAGGATGAGCACATCCACTGAAATCTTGTTTTCTTTGCATCCTAACTGAAACAGCATTAAAGGGGAAAATGGGAATTCAGCGCCGCCAGCTACAGTATCTCTCCCATCAGTTCCCCAGTAGGGCCTGGTAGGGACCTGCCGAGCCTCTGGATAAATTGTATTTTCCAAGGGTTAATTAAGCTGTCTTGAGCTTCTGCACGAAGAGGAACAAACTGGCACTTGTAGGGCTTTCTGAAACCTGCTGTCGACATTACAGTCCCTGCTGCTTTTAGCTGTATCGATCCGATGCCTGACCTGTGAAATCCTTGATGGCTGCTAACACTAGAAGCTTACTGGAGCTTTCCAAGGGAGCTGGGGACAGCGTGTGTAGTCAGGTACAATTACCTATCCCTCCAGGAAAGCCAATTAGTTCACAAAGACCTGGAGCAGAACAAATGTTTTGTATGTGATTTAGAATCCTAAAAAAGAAGGGAAAAGAGGAAGAAAAGGCTTTGTTCTGTTGGATTCTTTTGTTCCTAATTTTACGATTATTGTTCAACTCACAGTGGTCTTCACATTTTCTCACATGTTTCTGAAAGAATTATGAGAAAAGGATAAACCAGGTTTACTATAGTCTCTTTAAGCTATGAAAATTGCCTTGTGTGGTTTAAGATCCAGTTTCTAGACTAATTGTGTGAACTGAAAGGTAGAAAAACCCAAGTTTGGTCTACTTTCTATATTTCAGAAACTTTCTCTAAATGGTACAATAAACTTCATTCATCACAAGAAAAAGAAAAAAAAGAAAAAGAAAAAAACAAGTTGAGTGATGCTTCTGGCTAACATTTGCCTTTGCAAGTAAAATGCAGGAGGAAGAGATTCCTAGGTAGGCATGTGTTGTATGTATCCAGAAAAATGTGGACATTAGCTTGGCTTGTTATGAAACTTTGTTCATTGTTGGCTTCAAATGTAGTATCTTTGAATAAAGCTGCTAAGACTAATTGACATTTGCCTGTCTGCATCAAAGCCTACTTTCTTACTAAGAGAAGTCTATGCTTCAGGGACAGCCCCATCCCTTGACCAGTGTCCCCTATGATTAGCAATCTTCATTTATGAGCTAGCTGCAGAATGTGGTCTGTCAATTAAGTACTTTTGCTTCATTTGAATACTAAGTCATGTAGAAATCAATAGATATCTCTTAAAACATAATGTACACTAGAATAAACTAAAAAACTAATTTAATGCACTCAAATGGTAAAAACCTGGAAAATGAGGAGAAAATAGAGACCAGTTACTTTGAATACAAATAATCTCAAATCTTTTGGTAAAATCAAATCATATGACTTGCACACACTGATATGCATATGTATGTAATATATAACCCAAACAGTACACACACACACATACACACACACACATACATACACACAAACACACAGAGTACTATCAGATAAACTTGGATCAGGAGTTTTTCCATAGAAAGGGGTGTGGAGAGGGAGAAAGAAAAGGAGAGAGGGAGAGAGAGAGAGAGAGAGAGAGAGAGAGAGAGAGAGAGAGAGAGAGAGAGAGAGAGAGAACTTGTTATAGAAGACTTTTCTCCAGCTTAGAAAAAGCTAATGTAGACATTTGACTCCCATTGTTAAAAGAAGAGCAGTAAGACTGACTATGGTTCATTTTACCTTAGAAATAGTAATCTGAAATAACAATAGTTTATTGGTGGAGTCAGAAGTCCAAAAGCAATAAAAATGAAATAAAGCATAAAATTTAGTCAGTTGTGTTTTACATCAATTGCTTCTTATAAACTGTGATTTTAATGATATAGAAAAATAATTGCACAAAATGAAGTGGAAGCCTGTTATGGTCTTTCAGAGTGACTAGTCTTGCTCTACAGCATGGTGTGAGGTGGTGGTGGCGGGGACATGGGTGAATGTCAGTGTCTGAGCAAGAACTGCCTGGGTTCTCTGTAGGCCTGATGTCTGTGTGATCATCACAGTGTCAGTTGCTTGCTATTGTGCTGGCTTCTTCACCAAGGGTGTCACTGCAAGGGACAGGAGACTCATTCTTTCCTTTGCGTGTTAGCAAAATAAGTTGGAGATTTGATGGCAATGTCAGTATTCTATTTCAATGCTTTTTCTAAGCCATTATTAATGTCAAACCATGTCAACATCACTTCAATTGGGGTATTGGTAACAATTTCCAGCACTAGGGAGACCTGGCATACATGATTTTGGAACTGCAAGATTCAGGGCTAAATTCAGCATTTCACTTGGTAAGAGGACTGCAGATGGTCCATTCTATTTGTGGTCAAATCTCTCTCTCTCCCTCCCTCTTCCCCCTTTCTGTATATTCTGTGTGTATCTCTGTCTATGTTTTGTTGGTGTGGTCAGAAAATATTGTTCAGAAAATGAATTCTAAGCTTGGAGCTTAATTTCTCCAGAGTCTCTCCTTTAATGCAGACACATTGATCATGGTGTCATCTCTCTAGGTGATTGTCACAGTTATACATTGTGCTCTGAGAAAGCAAATCTTCCACTATTATTGAAAAGGCAGTCCAAATTTTGTGTCATCACTATGATCCTAAAATATTAACTGCATAACATTTATTTTTTAAAATATACCTTCTCATAAAACTAGTAATTTTTCAGAGAACCATTGAAAGTTCTACAGATAATTTTTCTTCAAAGCCATTTTTTGGAAGAGATAGTAGAAATTCAGTAAACTTTATTGATTTATACATTGTTGTCCTGATAGAATATTGGTGCCACTTACTCCAATTATCAGAAACTGTGATTAAAATTTAACCTGAAACCTATGAAAAGCAATTAATACACTAATCAATTTGACAGTCTTTCTACCTTTTTTACTATTTGCTTGTATTAAGTCTTCTGCTTAAGAGGGAAAGAATAACTTTCCAAAGGTTCAAAGATTCAACTTGAAAGATTTCCAGCTATTTAGCAGAATGACTTTACAAATCATGAACCTAGAACTAGATACAGAGGTTATAACATGCAGGCAAGATTACAAATTAATGTTTAAGGGAATTCTCAGCAGAAGAATTACAAATGGCTGAAAGGCACTTGAAAAAGTGCTCATCATCATTAGCCATCAGAGAAATGCAAATCAAAACAACTTTGAGATACCACCTGACACCTGTCAGATTGGCTAAGATAAAAGACACAGATGACAGCATATGCTGGAGAGGGTGCAGAGCAAGGGGAACACTCCTCCATTGTTGGTGGGAGTGTAAGCTTGTTCAGCCACTCTGAAATACTGCATGGCAGTTTCTTAGAAAACTGAGAATCAATCTCCCCAAGGACCCAGCAATACCACTTCTGGGTGTATACCCTACAGATAGCACTCCAAAGGCATTAGCTCAACTATGTTCATAGCAGCATTATTCGTAATAGCAATAACCTGGAAACAACCTAGATGACCCTCAACTGAAGAATGGATTAACAAACTGTGATACATCTACACAATGGAGTACTACTCAGCAGTAAGAAAAAATGATTTCCTAAAATTTGCAGGCAAATGGATGGATTTGGAGAATATCCTCCTGAGCGAGGTCTCACAAACCCAAAAAGATAAGCAGAGGATGCACTCACTCATTAGTGGACTCTAAACAAAAAAAGAAAAAGCAAAGCATGCCCAAGCTGCAAACCACGACCACTGAACAGCTTGGGATCTGAAATACCTTGAACTGACACCTTGGATCCCACTCTCCCTAGAGGAACACCTGACTCAGTCTCAATGTTGGGGGGAGAAAACTGGATTTGCCAGGAGTGGAGGCTGAAGTGAACAATATTGAGACCTTGGGTCCTTGGGTCCTCCTGCCCGTCCTGGGGAGGAGATGGGGAGATGTGGAGGAGAGAGAGTAGCCTAATGTGGTGAGAGGGGGAAGGGGCCTTGAATAAGGATAGACATGCATAGAAAATGTGACTTCTTTATTCATAATAAAAAAGAAAAAGGAAAAAATTAGTTTTTAAATTTTTTTTTTGCAGTAATGGTGTCTGAGGTACAGAAAAAAGAACATATGCTTCAGAAATGCATCTTTATAGAGGAATAGATGGGCCAAGCCTAGGGTCCATTCTCACAGCTTCATCTCTAAGGCATCTAGAACCTTTGTCCTGGAAATATTGCTGCGACAGTTTTTTCTCAAACCTAGGCTTTGCCTGTAAATAAACTATGTAGGATTCTTCTAACAAAGACCTCTAGGAAGAAAGAGAATATGTTTCTCAAACTTGAAAAATGTAGCTATTTTGATGACCAAGTGCATAAAGAAAGCACAAATATGGAAAATTAAGAGAATGAAAGAATTGGTTAAGAGGGAAATGCATTTATTCACATCCAAATGCTTTCTTCTTGTTATCTTTTAGGGCTCCCTCAAAGAAAACAAACACTGCAAGAAGAATGCTGATTAGAACAATGCCTCTCATGTTGTAGGAAGTTTATTGGTTGTTATACAATAAATGATAAATAAAAACATGAACTTCTTAGTTTTCTATGCTAATGTAAGTTCATCTTTCTAGAAAATCTCTCCTTATTTATAAATTATCTAATTCCACCCACCCACAGGAGAGGAACTCACCAAAAGGATATCTTGTTCTTGGTGGCATTTTCACTTTTGCCTTTTAAAGTTTGCTTTCTGACATTATTTCACTATAGATATCAATGTAAACTGCAATGTAAAATGCAAACTCAGGTCCAGAAGCTTGCGCATAAGCATTTTGCTGACTAAGCAACTTTGTTTACTCTCTGTACTGGTCTTTTATCCTGTTATTTTACATAAAGCCCAAAATTAATCTTAGTATACATTAGCTAATCAGAAGTCATAGTTACATATCAAGGGTTCTTTTATTTATCTGTTATGTATTTACAAATCATTATGCTTTGTGTAGTTATTTATATATAGACAAGGCCATCTAGGCTGACCTTGAACTGATGTACAGACATATATCTAAATAGACTTTGTATATGTTTGCATACAAATTTGTATACGTGTATGTCTCTCTGTGTGTGTCTGTATGTATATGTGTCCATGTAGACTGGAGGTCACCACTGAGTATTTTTTTTCAATTGTTCTCTACTTTATTGTTTTAAGACAGTTTCTCACTGAACCTGAAGATCACCAATTCAGCTAGACTGCCTGGCCGGCCAGTCCTTAGAAACCTCTTGCTGAGATTGCAGGCATGTTCTGCTGTTCCTGGATTTTTACATTGATGCTGGAGAATACAAACTCAGGTCTGGAAGCTTGCACATAAGCATTTTGCTAGCTAAGAAACTTTGTTTACTCTCTGTACTGGCCTTTTATCCTGCTATTTTACACAAAGAATAGGATTTCCAGCTCAGAGGATATGATGACAGAGGCCTGAATTCCTGTGTAGTTTTAAGTGGCTGGAGCTGAAAAGTCTGAGCAAGTTCATTTCAGTGTTGCACAGGTGTTAGTATAGTATCATAGCTTGCCTTTTCTTTCTTTTCTCCCTCCCACTCTCTCCCTCTTCCCCACCCCTATATTTTTCCTTACCTCTCATGATGTTTTTTTTTCAGTATCAGTGATTGAATCTAAGGCCTTGGACAGATGAGGTGAATACTAGGAAGACACTTCCTCATCTCTGGCTAGCTGTCATTCAAGTTCATTTTAGACAAGTTTGAACTCTGAACTTAAAATTAAAACAAAAATTTGACTTAGAAAATAAATTGTTTATAATGATTATGATTGATTAGAATTCTATTTATTCTGAATATATTAAGACAAACTAACACAATAATACAAGTGTATCTGTATATAAAAGTTAGAGGACTTGTTAATTGGTTTCTTTGAAAAAGAGGACTATGTTAATTGTCCTCAAATATTTAAGGTAGACAAGTTATGAAGAAAATATGAAAATATATGTGGACTGGCATCTTAATTTCATGCTGTTGTAGAAAATTATCTTTTTTTTCCTTCTTTATTTTGTATTTATCAAAAAAAACACAGTAAAAAAAAGAATTTAAAATGTGGAAGGGTTAACAATAACTATACAGAGGATAAGAATCATCAGCATGGCTTATCAAGGGTGGAAATACAAATAAGATTGCTACACCTACATTTTCTTTGTGTTCATCTTTCCCTCTGAATTTTTTTTTTCCATCCCTGTATACCCTTATTCAAGGTCCCCTCCCCCTCCCAACACATCTGGTCATTTTTTCCTCTGCAACTCCCCATCCCCTCCCTGGGCAGGGAGCAGACAGTCCTATGGTCCCCCTGACCCAATAATGCTTAGATCAGTCTCCACTTCTGGCCAAATCCAGTTCTTTCCCTCCTCCCTCAAGAGTGAGTCAGGTGTTCCTCTAGGTGGAG